>RDRW01000309.1:0-108384 GCA_007896445.1 Puccinia hordei
CTCCCCCCCCATCCCCCCCCCAAACCCCCATTACCCCCCAGACCAATAAAACCCCCCCCCCCCCATTCCCCCCCCCCCCCAGTCTGTATATCTGCCAACTTGACCCTAAACCCGCAAAAACATTTCTGGCAAATGATTTTGGACACTTTTCAAGGTTCTAATTCAGGTTGATCATCATCAACAAAGAGATGGATTTGAAAATCCTGCAGGTGCTGTTTTGGATGACCATCCTGTAATGAATGAAAATGAAAACTAGGTAGCCAAAAACATTTGCCAGATAAATTTTTGCAGGGTTAGGGTCCAAGTTTCAGACCACACACACTGAGAAGAGAGAGGCAATGTCCATTATGCCATGCCATACTATTTCAAGGCAAAACCAATGCCCTATGCTGTTGCTCTTGGAGGATCAACATAAAATCAACCACCCCCTCCTCCATATTACTCCAGCTTTTCAAAGATGCAACTCAAGACCACTTGCCTCAAGGAAATATACTGATAAGTTCCATACATTTTATAAACAGCAACTTTGGATTTACTTCACTTGGTATAAATGTGCTAAAAGAGCTGCTTTGAACAACCAGGACAAGGTATATATACTTTCAAGGTGAAGGGGAAAATTCACCACAACATTGGCAGCTTGATCTGCTCTACATATACAATAATGGACATGAGTTTGAAAATCTTCATATTCATGGTCAAGATCTTCTCCCAGAGCTTATGACAAGGATCAAAAAAATAGTTCACCGGTGCAATCCTCTCTTACACCAGTCTGAGCATTTAGCATCTGAAATCACTCCAAACTGCTCAATAAGGCTTACAGAAATGGCAACAAATGTGGACCAAAGAGTTTATCACCTCCCAACAGGGGACCAAATTGCAGCATCTGGGTAGAAGGTATTAGGTATTATTTCTTTTTCACTTTCACTAAGTCATCATGCTCTGAAATTTCTTACCTTGAAGGCAATAACCCTTTGAAAACAGCCACAAGGGATGTTATCATCAATTATTGTGGCCAATCCCTTCCAAGAGTATCTGAATTAGAAAGCAAATATGATCCTCTCCATTATGTGCTCTCACATCCAAATGGAGATCTTGGTCAGAGTCCTGAACTCAAGCAGGAAATGCCACTTTCCAACTGCCTTGAACTACTATGCTTACAAGTTGGCCTTCCGCAATCCATCAACATTGTGCAGCTGGGGATCCTCACTTTGAGAAATTTTCTATTTGTTGGGAACATAGAAGGTATCACTGATTTTTCAAGCAAGATACAGCTGCCTGCTTCAATGGTAATTCATGGCGGATCCAACAAGGACAATTTGGATCATCTCATCACACAAATATTCCCACATATTTCCAGGTCTTTCTCCCAACATGATTACTTTTGGACTGGGCTATTCTTTGCTGCAAGAATGTTTCAGTCAACCATATAAATGCTAGATCTTGCAAGATATTCCATCAGAGGCAGGCAGGAATTATACAAGGTATGATTCAGTGGAAGATGAACCCCAAAAACCTATACTTACAGGATTAAATAAATAGTCTAACAATTTCAGGCTTTTCACCTCATATTCTGAAATTGAAAAGGGGCTTCCCAATAATAATGCTGAGGATCCTTGATAAAACAATGGGACTACATTGATTGTGGAAAACCTGGGCCCAAATGTTATTTATGCAAAGGTAATTTCAGGAATAGAGTCAACAACTTGGTGGCTATACCACCCATTCCTTTGTTCCAGACCCTGATGAGTCTGGATTGCCTTTCAAGCTCATACGGAAACAATTCCCCTTAAATCTGGCTTTCTCACTAACTATAAACAAATCTCAAGGTCAGAAAATTGGAGATGTAGGTAATGTACTTCATCATGGGACAAATCTATGTTGCATTGTCACAAAGTAAGTCCAGCCGTACTACAAAGGTAGCAGTCCCTCAACCTGAATTTGGCCTTCCTTCATATGAAACATCAAATATTGTTTACAAAGAGGTTCTTTCAATGTACAGAGGCAATAGTTATATTAATATTTTAGTTTCTCATCCTTTTTGTTTTTTTTTTGCTTCATAATTTCATTGCTTTTTGATTTCAACATGAAATGTTACCTTTGTACTTATATTTCCACCAATAAAATATTGTGCACCCTTCTCATCAAGCCCCCTTTTCTAAAAATCCCTCCCCAATCCCCAAATTGGGGCTATACACTTGTGTATGTACTAAGAGTATGTTTGTAATCTTGTTGATCCTCCAACTCTAACACCACTTTTTGTGGGAGCCGTGCCGATACGAACTTCACACTGTCCCTATTTCCTGTGAGGGGCGCAAAGCTCCGGGTGGCTGCAAACTGGCTGCCTTCGTGCTCTCACCGAGGCTTGTGTTAGCTGGCGCAGGCGCAAAGGTAGCGGCCCGCCCGCTGAAAAACCTTTTGACTATCTCTGCGCTTCAAACTGCTTGGCCTGCTTAGCCACCCGGAGTGTGGTGTTTCATCAAGCACAACAATCACCGCCTGAACTCATGAGGAGATGCATACATCAACCACTGGCTCCGGTAGGGAAGTAAAAATTTCATTCTGAGTGCGTATCAATGGCAACAAGATCCAAGCTTCCAGGCGGCTCGAATACCGAGCCATCCTTGTTTGACCCAGCACATTGGATCGAAAGTCTCCTTGAAAAATGTGATGCTGCATATGTTAACGTACGTCGGTCCCCAAAGACACCTTTCCTGAACCCCTTGATCATCATCCCAGCAAAATCCAAGCAACTGTAGTAGACGTGTGATCCGGAATACATTCAGCGTTTCATCAATCCAAGGGAAGCAAACATGTACATAACGAAGGCGCATGTTGGTCTGCTCCATTCAAGATTCTTGCTTTCTTATCTTAAGTGTTCTTTTTGATTTCATCCGTTGATTCTTGCTTACCACCACAGTCATTCGTAGTTTTACTTGGACATCTTTCCAAGTCCAGCTAAACCTGAAAATGCTGGAAAAATTGGCAATAGCTTCCGCCTGGATTTATGGACAGCTTGACCTACCACCCGAGCGGGTTTTGGCTCATATTGATGATAGGTGGGGAACAACCCAATGCTGTATCAAGTGGCAGTATTTATAATGAATAAGAATGTACACCATGATAGCAAACATGACGAATGACTCTCCAATCAACCCTTTCCCGGAAGCCTGAACAGTACCTATTCCGTCGTAACAATTGCATATCCACTCTCCTATTGCCTTTGTTACACCAGAAATGAAATACATTTTTTGCTAACGCTTATCTTTTATTCACCTCTTACTTTCTCGGAACCATTTAAAGACGACTCCTGCTGATTAATTTATCTAATCTCAGCCTGTACTGCATATATTATGGGATTCTTCCTTGACTTGCTCATTTTGCTCCGGACTATCCTGCAAAGTTTTACTTCCTAGAATCCTTGGGCTGATTCCTTTATCTGTTTCTCAGCCTGTAATGTATTCATTGAACCATGATGGTAAGGATTGTTAACGAACATGCACATGCACCTGCATCCTGTCAATGATGGAACTCACCTGAGCACTGGCACTCTGCAATAGGCTATTTCCATGGAATGTGACACTTTTTGTTTTACCTTTGCTGCTTCGACTTGCTACAATTCTGGATATAATTTCCGGCCAATTATTTGTCTTTTGCTAACTATCTTTTCTCCTATTGCCTTTTCCAGCTGAATGGTAGCGCTTTCATCCAAATTCCTAAGGAAGATGGATTTATGATGTGCAATAAACGGGCTGAATGCTCAGTTTGCATAAGCTTAAATCGTGGTGCATCCTGAGTAGAAATATGTGAGGAGTTAAATTCTGATGACAATGGGTCAATTAAGGGCGAGTTTTTTTTTTTTTTTGATCCTCTGATGTGAAAGAATACCAAATTCTGGCTGACTCCCATATTGTTTTACTTTTTTTTATCAGGAAGAGGCCTTCGGGGCAGAAAAACTCTCTTGGGCCGAAGAACGTGAACGTCTGCAGGACCACATCAGCTCTCTTGCAGATTCTCTCAAAGACGCCCGGCGACGCGCTTCAACCAAAAGCCACATTACTCGATCTCCTTCATCCAAGCCCAAAGGCACTCTCGCCTCTCCTCCTCAAGTTCCCCAGAGATCAGGAATCTAAACCTTACAATCCTGAAAAAATTGGTGATAGCATGGGCCTTTATTTCTGTACTCCTTGACCTACCATCCAACCGGGTTTGGGCTCATATTGATGGTAGGTCGGGCAAAAAACCTCAACTGCTAAACTGTGCCGGTATTTATACTGAAGCGTTAACCACCAATTAACTACTCCTCCACCATCCTTATTGTTGTGATTCTGGATTTTACTCAGATGATTCTGCGATGAACGCTGTCTGCGATCTCCAATAGGACCAACGGATAACCTAAAATCTCACTTTATCTGAACCTCCAAAAACAATGAACCCGCATTTTGAACTGCTATTCAAATCAAATACCTCATTTGGGTCTATTGTAGACCAATAATGACTCCGCAAATAGACATACACATTTGTGTAACTGCTCAAGGACCATCAGTTGGGTTTTATGAGACATAACAAAAGGCTGAACAAGTTACTTCATGTCTGATGAATAGTTATACTTCATGCAAGTTGCCTTACAAAGACGCTTAATTGAATACAACACATCAACCCATGACTTGGTCTGATGACCGCAAATGAACATCCCAATCTCACCCTATTAGGAACCTTAGTAGCAATTACTTCTCTAAGTTCAACTTTGGGACACATGGACCTGTACATTGGGACCATGTCTCTTCACTGTTTGGGCTGGATTTTTACTTCTAATTCTAATTGAATATGTTGCTGTAATGTGATAGAGATATAGAGGGCTGCAACTCTCTTTGCTGCAATATTTTTGTCCAGGGCACTTCCTGTCATTATATTGCACTGGACACAGGCGGCGCAGCCGCTCTGGACTCTAGTCTTGATTCACAAATGTTAAATTTGTAAGATGATTTATGTGCTTAATTTCTAGTATGTATGTCTGTTGAGCGAGGCTACCAGACAGGATAAAGATGTATGTACACTAAATAATGATAATGAGAAAAAAAGATAATGTAAAGAGATAATTAAATACAACACGGTCTACTGCTCCTATTTATACTCTTTCCTCCTCTTGTGAATGTGCCTGACTATCATCCAGGGATGACCGAGTACAAAGCAGGACAGAAAATGTCTGCTGCTTTTACTACTTACTTCTTTCTCTTTCTCGCGGCGTGTGTTCTGCAGTATGTCTTCTCTTCCGGACATTTAGCTTATCACTTCTTTTACTTTATCTTCAATAGCTTTTGCATTCATATCTATGAGCTCAGCAAGCTCCTTGCTGAGCTTTTCCACCGCTGGACTGCTTTCCTGCTGCCATACTGCTTTCGCCTATGACTAAGGGCCATTCTGACATGCTCCGCATGTTCTAAGGACTGTAGTTCGGGTAGTCGGGGATCGTTGATGTCGAGCTCAGATGCCCGAATGTTGCTTAACTCTTGTGATAGATCCTGTGACAGCTCTTGCGATGTTTGAGCCAATAGTATACATAAGTTCGCAGATGCCTTTTGCTCAACAACAAACCCTCCTGATTTATCTACACCAGCCTTACCAACAAGGACTCACAAGTATTTTCGGACATTCTTCTTAGCCATTGCACTCAATTTTTCACAATCTTTTCTATTCAAAGCATTAGTTTCATAAATTTTACCGCATCAAGCCCACTTTACACGTTACAGTAGATTCGAAGGCTACCTAGCTTCATAAAGGCCACCAAAACATTGGCAGTCCAATCCAAGTATCTCAATTTTTATATCCTGGTTCATTCTTTCGACGCATCTACTTGAGCCAAACCAAACACTCATCATTATACAGAAAAAACAACATATATACTCTGTGGAATAACTCAATCAACATGTTATTGTTAAGAGATAGCTGCACAAAATACTTCCCACAAATCCTTCAGCTTCCAGTGGGTTGGTATTGCATTCACGGCCATATCAGCTATTAGATTTACAACCCAAAGCCCAACCCAAGTGGCAATACACACAGACGCTCCAGTCACCAGGCCTAAGCGTGAGTTTACATAGCTTGTAATCCAAAATCTTCCCAGGACTGACAAGATGTATCTCAAAATAGCTGTAATGGGATGGAACTCTTTTTATCCTTTCGGTTGTGAGGGTATCAAAGCTAAAAAACTCAAATGGCAAGCAGACTTGATGGCTGAGAAGGGGTTCATAAAAGCTGGATATACAACTTTTTTCATTGAATGCGGATGGGAAACAAGAGGTTGGGTACCTCAGAAATGGCAGTAAGTTACAAACCCTAGTTTTTTCAATTGATGAGGACCAAGACTTACAATTGATATACAAAATTACATCAACAAACAGTACTGGGTGGGGTTTTCGGACGCCATCTACACGATTTCATCGATGACTTTACAAGGAGGGGACTTAAACTTGGTTATGGTACCTGGGGAGGGTTAGTCATTGTTTTCTTTCTAGTTTCTCGATACAAGGTGGGGATAAATAGAGCTTAATTGTTCACATTTATGTAAAACTTGTACATCTCTAGACCACAAATGTGCCCAAGAAATGCAAAGGAAGCATTTCATGTGAGTGGTAGGTCAAACTTTGATGAATGGGTGTCGGGGATAGATATTATGGGTGCAACCTATCTTTCACACAGGCCGTAAGTTGCAATATTCCTCTAAAAAGTCCAGTTAACTTTCCAATTTTCTAAATTATAGCTTCAAAAATTCAACAGCTGTGACTTGGCATCTCCTCAAGTATCACAAACAGATCGTGCCATAGAATTGAATGTATGTCTAATTCTAGTCAGTTTATAAATTACTTCAAACATTGACCAATGATAAAATATCAGTCGCGCTATACCCAATGGAAGGTTCAATAAAAAATCGGGGCTTTCAGGATAAAATTATCTATGCGTGAGTTAGATTTGTATTGAATTTATATGACATCCACCTGTTCACTTTAAGCTAACCCACTTGGACCAAACTAGCACTGGGCAGTGGGGTGCTACACCATCAGCCAGAGATACCAAATCCAATAGCTGGAGAATAGCTGATGACACTCTAGATAACTGGAATTCTTTGTAAGGAAATTAATAACATGACTTATGCATATAATTTCAACTTTCAGCTAAATTTCCTTGTGTATTTCCCAACAGCATAAGAACCTTGAATGCACTTTTCCCATACTCCCTTGCAAATAAGGGACCATACAATGACCTCGGTTTTCTCCAGCTGGGTCAAAATAAACTAACATTGGCTGAGAAGAGAACCCAATTTTCATTTTGGGCTGCAGCAAAGTGATTTTTCTTCTTCTTTACTCTTTGAAAACTCCCTCCCCAAACATAATATTAATGTTTGATCCATTTCAAACAAATTAAAAAAAACTAGATCTCCCCTGATTTTTTCAACTGATATCTCTCAGCTCCCACCGGATGATATTCAGATGATAACCAATCCTCACGCAATTGCCATAAATGTCAGCAGCTAGAAAATTTAATTCTGGGATTTTATGTACAAGGGTGTTGTTCTGATGAATATTACCTATTTACATAGCAAGATAAACTGGGCCAAAGTATCACCCTGAAGCACCGGTACCCTGCAGATGTGGATATATGGAGCGGACCTCTAAGTGATGGTAGCACAGTTGCAGGTAAGAGCCCATTTTGGCTCAAAACTCCTACTGCTAGCACTAGCAGTTACATCAGCATTAAATTGATACAAAACTTTACTTCAGTAATTGTAAATTGGTCAGATGGGTTGAGCTCTGAGAAAAAAATTCTGCTTGCAGACTTAGGCTTTGAATCTGCCCATATCTATGACGTAAACACTGGGAAAGATTTTGGAATGGTTTCAAAAATGTGGGATCTTTGATTTTTCTTTTACTAATCAATCTTTTTTGGCTGATAATTCTCTCAATTCATGGTAACTATGAATTATAACAGTCTTACTGCCACAGTTGAGAAGCATGGATGCTTGTTCTTAAAGCTAACTCAAACCACGCCATCACCTCCAAGAAAATTCAGACGCTTCCCAGTTTACCAAGCTGAAATATTGGGTGCTGCAATCATGAAACGAACTTCCCAAGGCGTTAAAGTAGCAGGAAATCTCAAGCCTGACGGAAAAAGTGGAGTACGCTGGAAGAACATACCAGGTTCAAGAAATGGCAATACTCTAGTCAGCTTTGATTACATAAACGCAGATCTATCCCCTGGGAATATGGATGATTCAAAACTGAACTTCAAGCGCGCAGCCATAATAATAAATGACGGTCCAAAATTCTATATGGATTTTCCTATTACTGGACTAGTCAGTTTATTCCTTTTAATATCCAATAATTCTATATTGATTTTGGCAACACTAACTATTGTTTCTGCTAATTTTATGTAAACCAGACTTGGAATGACATGGTTCCAGGATTTCTTGTCTCACTTCCGCTAAAGGTGAGTGTTTGGAGGAATAAGACACACATTCATAGATTCTTTTAGACTGATTCCCAGCTTTTTGGTTTGATTTTATAGCCTGGAAGCAACACAATTATAATTCAGGCAGACAAGGACTGGGCTCCAGACTTCCATTGTTTATCAGTTGAGCAAACCTACTGATAATAATTTCAAACCACAGGCACCATTAAAGTAATGATGCAACTACCACACTTTCAAGTTTTCCTTCATTTTTCACATTCCAACTTGTCATTCACTTGGAAATAAATGAGGCTGTATATGTTGATCTCACTCTATCACAGTAAAGCATATCTAGGTCTTTAGTTCAATTTGATTTACATCAATCCAAATAATGTATTAATAATTTGCCAAGAATCCTTACGGGTGTGGCTAGTTGAAGTTTAGCCTTGTTTGTTGGATACAGTCCTTAACAGAGACAATTCCCCCGCGTGCACTTGTGGGCTCTTTAGCCCTCTTTCAGTGAAGAGGCATCAAGATTCTGATGTCCCTAAATTTAGAGACCTCTACAGAGCTTGGTAAGCTAAATTTTACCCAAGCTCCTCAATTCCCACCCACCATATCCTCAGGTCTCCTCCCCTACAACCCTGTTTACCAAATGACTTGAAGAGTCCCCGAGTGTGGGGACGCTTGGTTTGGCAGTTGCGGAACGAGTGCGTGAATTCTTGGTAGGGCGCTTGCTCTCTCCACAGTCGCAGAAAAGTTAGCGAAACGACCGTGGATGCTCTTAGCTAGCGCAGAGATAGCCACCGTTAACGATTTTCCCCTGATATTGAATAGTCACATTTGGGGCAATGTCCTATCTATCTCCACAAGCTTAAATCAAGGACAGTGTGGAAGAGATGAGATGTGCCTGGGTGCCAGCGTACATTAGAAAAATCAAATTAGACCCCATAAGTCAGAGGATTACAGATGATAGAACGATGATCATCAAGAAATTCCCTCGACTGCTCCTCGAGGGAATTCATGGCTCTTCCAAATAAAGTCCGACAGTGTTTATGTGATTTCCAAGAAAATAAATTACGTCTAGAAGTACAGTGTTTGGATAGGAAACAGCGCTTTTCCGTAAGACTGGGTGTCAGATGTGTGAGTGAATGTGAGGGCTTGATGGATAGAGCATGAAGAGCCAAGTACAGAAAGACAAAATTACATTAATGAGAGTAAAAACCAATTGAACAATGATCAAAAAAAAAATAGAAGACAATGGTCCGAAAATAAGGAGCGTTGGAATATAAACAAGATTGATATATTAATTGTGATTAGAAAGAAAATTTCAAGGCAGAGGAAAGGCCGAATCAGTTCATATTATTTTGCTTTGTCTTTGTTCTGAAAAAAAAAAAAAATCCGACGGGTTCATGGAATACTTTTAGCTGAAGGGTTGAGTCAAAGAAACAGCCGAGATCCACTCGAGGTTGATTATTGACTGGAAGATTCGATATTGGTTAATAGGTTTGCAATGTCAATTGATCCCAATTGAGATAGGGTGATTGAGCTTAAATTGCCCTGAGGTGGGCTCGCCGGCGACCATTGCCCGCGTCGACGCGTATGGGATTCATAGGGCAATGGTAGCTTTGGAGCCGGGGCTGCTTGTCGTGGGAAGCGTGACAAACTGGAAGACGAAGGCCCCCGTGAAGCCGTGTTCGTGGATTGGAAGTCATTCGAACCATCAATGGGAGATGATTCAGAGATAGATATATTTCTACCACTCTTCAGATAAGGTAAGAAAGTACTCGAAGTAGAGCGAGGCTTGGCATCCTGAGGACCGTGTATATTCGAATCAACAACCTCTATCTTCAAATCAGAGGAATTGAGTGAGCTGGATCGATTGGTTTTGAGATGAATACCATTCATGGGTCCTTTATGTTTAATGGGATTACTGTTGGAGAGCATGTTGCGAGGAACTAAACCTGCGACTTGACCCGTTTTCTTTGAGCATAGACTATCGGATCGCTGAAAGTTGGGAACAAGGTTTGTGACCGGGTTGGGAAGAGCAGTCAAAGATGCATTGGAGAAGCTCGGTTTGTGAGTTTTTCGCGGTGACTTGGGAGCTCCTTCGATTTTGCTGCCTGGTAACGAGGATGACGATGACTCTGAACGCTGGTGCGAGGCTGCTTGATTGTGCGCCAAACCGTAGGGTGATAGGAACGCTGTGCGTGGTGACACCGGTTCTGGAAATGTGCTTGGAGAACAGCCCCCTTCGTTGAGACTATGCTCAAAGGGTACATTCCCGCTGTGAGATGAACCGAAGCTATGGGTAGAGTTGAACCGCACTCTGCTCTGAACAAGATTTGCATGAGGAAGCTGATGTGGGCAATGATATGGAAAGTGACCCATCCGGGGTGTAGATGATGGCGAGTCAGGCGTAATTCCATCTCGGGACAATTCTTGGCTGTTTTTCGAATTCTGGCGAATACTACGAGTAGGCCCGGAGCAAACCGAATCAGAATCTGTAGCACGGGAACTAGGCCGTGCTTGATCAGCACGGGAACTAGGCCTTGCTTGATCATGTGGCGCATCGAGCTTGGCTTGTAATTCTGAAATCTGCTTGATGTGACGAGCACGGTCGGATTCGAGTTGTTCAATGCGGGATTGTGCAGCTTCGAGCTGGGCCTCTTTCATCACCAGGTTATTCATTTGGACGGTGGCTGCGGCTCGCCAGTGAGCCTCACACATCTGATTGACCTTGGAAGTATGATCAGTCAACCCAAGCAATTCGGACGTGAGCTGGTCGGTGTTCATGACCACCTTCAGTAAAGACTCTCCAAACCGGGCACCTTTGTCACCATTTGAGGCTTGCAAGGTCAGTACGTGCTGTTGAAGAAGTTTTTCTCTTGCGTTCAAATCAGAGAGAAATTGCCCTAAAAACAAATGCCATTAATGAGTCATGGGAATAACATTTCAAAAAGAAATGAACTTCCAAGAACTCACTGTGCAATTGCTCAACCTTTTGCTCAGATCGCCTTCCTTCCAAAATGAGTTCCTTAATGTCCCCTATAATAAAACGATGGGAATCTGAATGGTAGATTTTTAGCGCTTCGTTGACGGTGTCATCGAGCTCTGGCCGAGTACTTTCGCGAATTTTTTGCGCAATCGATGTCGTGAGCCACTGACTAAATTGAGGGGATTCGCCTTGGGTGCAGATTGGCAAGAGGCGCTCCGTGGTGTGTGGTGAATTTCTTTGACTATGAATTGAGTTTTTGCGGTGTTCCATCAACTCTGTCGGAATCATATACCGGCTGGGTCCACGATCGGACATAGAGCGTGGACGAGGGACTTTCTTGACCTCTCTTCTCGACAAGTTCAAAAGAGCATCGCTGTTGATGTTGAGATAAAAGTCATCGACGCTCAGACTACGAGTGGTGCTATCAAATGCGGATTGAAAAGCAGGCGTCGCCTTCTGCGAGGTCGCTCTGAATGCAAAATTGCTCGAGCGGTTGGATGTCGGAGTGCTTGATGGCGTGAAGATACGATTCATAGCCTTCCATGCTTCAGCCGATGATCCATTGGATACGACGGACCTCAATGAGCTTAAGTCACTTGACTGGTATGGGCGAACGGTAGCGGTAGATACTGGTAAGGAAGATTTAATATCATTGACGATGTTGTGCTCACCGCCCGGCAAGGCAGGGAGGCTACCACACACAAATTGCGGGATTGTAATTGGTTTAGGTATAGCGATAGTAGGAAGAGTATCCGGTCGCTGAGAGGTATGGAGATGAAACGGAAAATTGCGAATGTCGAATGATGCAGCGCGCTGGATTTGCTTATCCTTCCTACCGGAGATATTAAGTTTGTTTTTATTCGGTGAACTTGAGCCCCGTTCAGCTGGGCACTCACGGTTAATCTTGTCCTGAATGCGAATTCCACACGTTTGGTTTTCATTACATGATGAGGCGGGCGAATCTTCATTCGGCATAGGGTCTAGCTGGCTCGCCCAATCAGAGGTAGGAAAAGGAATAGAGCCCGGTGAAAACCGGTGAGTGGCTGGACAAATCTCTTGCTTTTCCGTTGACTCGTGAATGGGGCTCCAAGATAAATTTGGGGAAAAGCAAGCGGTAGATTGTTTAGGAGTCTCAGGGTAACGTGAGTGGGTGGTGGCGGGCGAAATCTTGGTGGACGATCGTGTACGTCTGATATTTCCTGTGGGTGGTTGTATTAATGTAAGGTCGAGTGTGGCACTTTCCGAAGACATACTTGAACAAACGCGGTGTTGGGGTGTAGGGTAATGGCTGCTGCCAATAGAGCGCGAATGTTTGGATATCAGTAACGGCATCGTTGGCCCTTTGGAGTCAGTGTTGGAGTGATGGGCATAGCAGGACAGGCGTCGAGGAGCGGGTTGCAAGGGCATCACATCGGGCACTTTATCTTTGATAACTTTGGAGGTGTTGGAAATAGAAATCACACCACTTCGAGGACTATTCGACGCAGTCAACGGATCGAGCGGATTGAAGTTTAGATTTTCTTGGATGCGGTTATGGCTTTTCTGATCGAGTTGGACTTCTTGAACCAGCTGCTTGCTAGGATCGACAAGCGGTTCCTGCGCGGGCAACTTCTTACCATGACCAGGCCATTCGAGACTTGCGAAACGACGAACGAAGTGGCTGCCAGACTCTGACCTAGAGTGGTTGTGCCGAGTGGTAGTCTTGGAGCAAACCCCAACAGGTGATGAGTCGCTACCTATTGCTATTGCAATGGTGCTCGCACGTAGTTTCGGAACTTTGATCGGAGGTGGAGCGTGATTCCTCTTAGGACTTCCGGTAACGCTGACTGAGGCAATATCACGTATCGATTCTCCCGATAAACGTTGCGAAAAAGTGGTTGGTTTATTGAGGTTGGGAGAAGATGAGGAGCGACTGAGCTCATGAGGAGAGTCATTGAATACGGCTCGACCAGTCTGGACAAAGTTCAAAGAAGAGGGACGCTCGTGAACAAACGGGCCTCATGATAGGGTACAGGAGATTAAATTCAACGTGACTTACAATACTAAATGACCTAGGAGGATAGTTTGGATTAGCCACGATTCGCAGATCACATTGTGGCGACTAATAAAAAAAGGCCATCAAGATATGTTAAGCCGTGATCATCGAATTGCACATGGCAGAGGTATTTTGAAATTAGCAATTATTTACCTGGATTGATTCCACTGCTTCTGGGTCTGTGGAGGTATTTAGCTCTAGTTCTTGGTTTGTCGCCTTGCCCTGGAATGGTCTGAGCGCAGGTGGTTTAAGAGAGCGGCTTGGGGAGGGCTCCAGTGGGCTTCTGAAAGGATTACAGATACAGATAGGTCAGTTGGATGGTACTGGTAGGTAAAATTAGAATTGTGGGCATCGATGACCAAGAACAGCTTACTTGGATGAGGTTTTTTTCTTCTCCGGGGTTTGCTTTTCTGTGGAGTTTTTGGATAACATACGTAAGCGTGAGGAGAAGGAGGGTTGAGGGACGTGGCTTTTGAAGAGATTCATATTGCCAGTTAATGAGTTCTCTTTTGGGAGTTTGTTTGGCAATAAAGGCGGCTTGGGATTGCCTAGAAAGATAGCGGAGCTACGCTGGGGTCGCAAAGGTGAGGATGGTTCTGAATTTTCCGTCGGATCTAATCCAGCGTGCCAATGTGGAGAAATTTGATCGAGGTCGGAGTGAGTTGGAGGAGAAAGGTCGGTTAGGGAGTCATCCGATGACCTGCGAGTACGGTACTTGGAAAAGGGCTTAAACTTAGAGGCAGTTGACGAGAACGATGACTGTTTAGCCCTGGGGAAGTTCCATAAGTTGAGGGTAGATACAGAGGAGGTTGAGGATGATAGTCCGGCTGATGGGCGAAGAGCAAATGGGCGCTTAGTATTAGTTGGAGAAGACGGGCACATGGACGAAGGGAGGGGAGAGCGAGTAGAATAACGCTCCAGTTCAGGCCCTGTAGAACATGGGGTTGGTTGAAGAGCTGCTGTTGGCGACGCCTTGCCAGCCGGAAACTCCGGGGAGCTAGCGTCCATCATCATCATGAGCAGAAAGAGGATGGACTGGATGAGTCCGCTGGCTGGTAGTTGACGGTAATAGTTGCAGTTGCCAGGGTAAGCCGCTGGTTATAGAGATATAAAGCACTCAGTTCAACTTGACTTTTTGTCCGAACACAGTCAGACTGCTTGGTATTGGGGGAAAAGAGATTCGGAGTTGATGGAGAGCCTGGTTGGATATGGATGGATGGTAATGATGATGATAGAGGACAGATCGGAATCATCAACCGATAAATAAATGAATCGTTAAGTATTAAATCAGTGCTTGCACAAGAGGCTCTAAGATCTATCTCGGTCTAGGGGAAGGGGAGGGGGGAGGAGAAGTTGAAGTGTATGGACCTAATAGGCTGGTATTATGTATCAAGAGCAGTTCTGGAAACAACGCAAACCGCTGAGTTGGTCGACCAACTCGATGGGCCAACCGACATATCAAGACGTGCTAACGAATCGCAAGTCAGGCTTCAGGAGCTTCAGCCTTCGACCCGAAATTAACACGCCGATGGCTGCCCAGTTAAAAGCTAGAACTACGTAAACCTCATGGAATCAACTCTGAGAAAAACCAGGGAAAGGCCGAGAAATTCTTGACAGCGATGTGTGACGACTAACAACAAACTCTATGTACATAGTAAGTTCTTGCCCTTCGCGACTCTTTCCCATCTAACCAAGAAAGATATCCATCGCACACATTCATTCATATTATTAATATTTATTTCATGTTTTTAATACCAACAAGTCGGTGATGTCGGCGTGTGTCTGTCCGGATCCCTCTCCAAGCCGGGCGGCGGGGGCGTGAAACAGGAGGTCTGCTGCATACATGTGTTGGGAATGTTCTCGGATTTCATGCATGCAAGCTTTTCGCAAGGGGAATGTCCAGCTGCAGAAAGCTGAACAGAGATGTGAAGCAGAATCTGAAGCTGCTGACTGAGTAAATATATGTAAATAAATATGTACATGAAACATGCATAGGCCATAGATTTCCAGTGGTCGGGCAAGCTGTGCGTAACCAGGCAAGAAATTAGACAAGCATCCAAATCACCGGGATCAGACTGACTCGTTGATCATCTTTCGACTGGCTCCTGGTGCCGGCCATATTGCATACACATAGCAAGTCATCCAGCTTAAGTTCTGTTCAAATGTTCAGATTCCGGAAGATCTAGAAAGACGCGCGAAGAGGCACTTGACACATTTAGATCTAAACTAGCTAGCTACGTGACATGATTACGTTCTTTTTGAGAGAGAACGATAGGCGAGAAAAAGTCCGAAGAGCATGAATGTAAAACAAATACACAAAACCCAGCTTCTCTGACATTGTGATCCCTACGAGCATAATCCGACAAGTGTTTTCCACTCTATTTGCCAGGGAGGGAATTAAGATGCATTTAATCTGGATTCGGCCAGCGCAATGTGCCAAGGGTCTAAACTCTTCACTCAGCCGGGGGAGGAGGATAAGTTAAACTGAATCAAGGCGTCATATACTTTTTGTTCTCGTGAACCTTGCTGGGGGTGAAGAAAGACATCAAACACGCCATACGTTCAAGCTTGGGAAGTCTGTCTATGCATACATAAATGTGTAAAAGATCTGACTCAATATATGCAACGAATGACAGGGTGCATGTTGATGTGTATGCACTGATTTACTTGCGAATCCGATAATGTCTCTGGGCCCCTGAATCGGCAAAACCCCGATGAGACAAGTCAGTGGCAGTTGCTAGGAAAGAAGACTGATTGAAGAAATTGAAGGATTAGAACGGCAAGAGAACGGCCTCGACTCTTACAAGCAAAGCGCGACAGCCGTACAAATTTTATCATTATTCAATTCGATCACGCGCCTCCCGTGCATTCGGACGATAGAGACTGGTAACATCTGATCTTGGAAGTTAACAAGTCAGAATGTTGATGCTGCACATAGTTTAACATCTTCCGCTTGGCCCAGCTCAATTCTTGTGGAATTTGTGCATTGGGAGAGACGATTCACCTTTTTTGCAACAGATGCAGTATGTCCTTCACCCATCGAAGGTCGGCGACCTGTGGATTCATATCGACAACGGCTTCGCGATGGGTGACTACTTGGTGGAACCACTGAACAGATTAAAGGCGGCGCTGGGAGAAAAAACCTGGACTTGGGTGTGGACTGAAACACTGGATAATGTTGTAATAAATTCTGATTCCTTCCCTCATGTTGGAAGGGAGTGTCACCTGGTTGTTCACTCAAAGGATCAGACACTGGTGACTCTGTAATTACATCACATTAGAGGAAACTAGGACGACCAGTGCTAATCGAACGGAATGTGGGGTGGATGCTCCAAATCGACCTACGACATATTCCCAATGTTTCTTGTTTGTCCATTCTCATAGCCATTCAGAAGGTCAGAGCCTTAACATGGAAGGCGGGATATACATGTCATCAGAAATAGCGACGTGTCAAGTATTATGGGCCGAACCTTTCTTCAAGGACATTCTGAATATCCAGGTGGTTGCAAATCCGTGTTTTGTGACAATCAATCTATTGTGAAATTCAGCACTGATGACTCTCCTTCCAATAGAGCACGCGATGCTGACCGTGAGGTCCATATCGCTAATCAGGCCCTTTCTGAGAGGAGGGCAAAACGTAAGTGAGTTTCAACCAACAACCAGCTAGCATATGTTCTCACCAAGTTACTGACCACAGAACGCATTCAGCGCCTTAGGCAACACTCATGGGGAACTAGTACAAAACAACATTCTTGTTTCCTTTTTTTCTCTCTCCTTTCAATCTTATCTTCCATACTACCAAGTGTTATGTTGTTGAGTGGGTCTTGTGAAGCTTGTACATAGTATACCTAGTGTCTAGATGGGGGGAGGGAAGGAGCACTTTGTAACTCAATCGCGTCATTACCATCCAGTTCACTAGAGATGAGACCTTGCAGCGCTGAAGGTTGTGGGTTGCGGCCCTCATGCGAGTTTTTGTGTCATTTTTTTGCAAGGTGTGGTGACTAGAGTGTTACATTCGGAGGCGCTAGGAAATACAATTTTTCCTGAATGTACTACAGATAAGCTAAAGACAAGTCATAGCAAGCTCTCACGAAGGTTTGTATTTTTGGAGAAGTATGTTTCTTTCAAAAAGGATTATTATAATGATGATCGATGAGAAAACTAGAAAGAGCAAAAACTCGCGATAGGCAGAATTACAACCAGCTGCGCGTATGTGTAATACGTTTACATCTGGTACAGGATTTCCTTTGTCAAAATGTTACTCGAGCTAATCCTGAGTTTCTTATTCGTCCTAGGTGATAAGAAAAATAGCTTCTATGGACTTTTGTGTTTTCTCCTGTTCCGAAATTAGTTTCCCTTTTATGAAACCTTACTCTTCCCACTTCGTTTGCTTATCTCCGATTTCATAAATAATTTGATCTACAAAACTACACCACAGGAGCGATCGAGGAAAACTCAAAGGTTACCTCGACGTTCGAGCAAAAACCTCACGTTTTTGTGACGTATGAGGAATGACAACGTCTTGTAAACCCGTACAACGTTGATGAGGCGTTGAGGGCTCACATACGTCGTCAGAACCCGCGTGCAACGTAGCGGGTCTACCAACGTTGTGCCAGTTTTTGGGCCTCCCGTTACAAGGACGTTCGAGTTTTCTCAACGCTTTTCTGAGGCGTTGAGGGGACGGTGCATTGGACTGTTCTGCCAACTTACCAGTTCCCCCAACGTCAGTTGATTAGAACGTCGGTGGAATGGCTCAGAATAGGACCATCGTTCCCTCAACATCTATGCAAAGCGTTGAGGGAACATCATATTGCTTTATTATGTTCTCCAAACAGTCAAGAGAACGCAAAGCGGTTACATGATAATTAGAAATAATACATTGAACTCCCAGCTACGGGTGTTGATGGTTGATGCGGCGTTGGGACCCGGCTTCCTCCGGGGGTCTGTGACGGTGATTCCGGAGGAGACAGGTCGGCAGCTGCCGGGGCTTCGGCTACACCCCAGCGACTTAGAGCATCTCCAATCGTCTCAATAAGTTGGCTCGACACTGCCAGCATAATTGCCTAGGTTGAGTTCATCCCAGTTAAACTAGGATGTGACCAACCAATTTAAAGTGGGTTGACCTCAACCAATGAAATATAAAAACAAGGGGGGTCCCTTAGATTTATATTTCATCAGTTGATCTCAACCAAGTTTAACTTGGTTGAGTTCATCCCAGTTTAACTGGGATGACTTCATCCTAGGTAATTATGCTGGCAGTGCGATAAGCCAACTTTATCAAGACGAGCCCCAGTCGTGCGCTCGATAGCGCTCCATAGCTGTCGAATCAATAACTTTCTCGATAGAGGTCCATAACTTTATGGACCTCTATCGAGCTCGATAAGCTAACTCTGGAATAACTTTCACAAGTTACCAACCCCCCATTCAACACCCCCGAGAGACCCCCACCCATAAAAAACCCACCCCGTGTAGTGCTCCCCTGCAACTCGAGTTATCGAACTCGAGTTGCAGAGGAGCACGAGTGTGGAACGGCTCGATAACCTAGCAATCGAGCCGGGTTATCGAGCCACGAGTGGGGACACTCTTGATAAATTAGCTGTCGAGCTCGCTAAGAGCTCGACAGTTGTCGAAAAGTTAGTGAAACGATTGGAGATGCTCTTAGGCCATCTCCACCGCGTGGAGCTATCCGGGTTGCTAAATTGACTGTGCCGGGGATCCTCGCCGCAGTCTTAGCAACCCGAGGCTGGGTTGCTACCCACCGCAAGCTACGATATATTGTAGCTTGGGGAGGTGAAAGGCTTCGGGTGTAACTGAAGCCTCCCGGTTGTGTGTGGTGAAAAGTAACCGGGGGGGGGGGAGGGGCCAGATATCACACTTTTTTGCTGTGTGATATCTGGCCAATGGGTTGCTATCGGGTTTCTATAGGAGTGCCACATCTGGCACTCCTATAGCAACCCAGGTATGGGTTTCTGGGGTATAGCAACCCCGGTGGAGTTGCTATATCCGGGTTGGGTTGCTATATTTAGCATAGCAACCCCGGTGGAGATGCCCTTAAGCCAGTCTCCATGATCTTGGCCCATTGATCTGGCAAGATCGCGTCAATGGGCAGGTCTGCTAATTGACGATGATCCTCCGGGGCGTGAAGAGAAGCTGAGTTGAGGATGAAAGTTCGACCATCCCGATGGTGAACTTCCGGAGTCTTGATGGTTGTATCAAGCCGCTCGATCCGGGTGCTTCTGGTCTTTGTGACTCGACATCCGGCCGATTGGCAGTCATGCTGCAAATTCAGGGTGTTCACAATATCCTGAATAATGTGATGAATGAGTATGCAATCAATTAATTATTACTATGAACACTCACCAAGGATTGAACCAAAATGGTTTGATTAGTTTCAAAAAAACACCTCATCCCGTAGAATGGATGAATGATGGAGCGCTCCATCCGGTTCACATGGACAACAAATAAGCCTTCAGCAATCCAAATAGAACAAACACGCCCAATGTAGTCATTGGATCCATTGGATTGAATCTAAACAGAACAAAATAGATTATGAGTGTGATTGATGATGTTAAAAAAAATCATGAAAAAAAATGTTTACCTGAACAAAAGTGGATTTGCAGATCAAATCATGTGGATTTAATTGAAATTGGGAGATTTGGGTGATACTTCCAAGATGGAATTGGGCGGCCAAAGAGATTGGAATGACAACTTCATCTTCCCTTTTCAAAGCTGACCTTTTTTGATATGGATAGTGCATGGCTGGATTGGATAGTTCTGAGTTGAATCCAAAAGATTTCTGAATGATAGGGTTATTCTTAAAGAAAGAAAGAATTTCAGGTGAACATCTTGAGGTGGTTTGGTTAGATTTGTCATATGTAACACCACCAGATAAGATAAAGCGTAAAGCCAAAGAATTTAAGAAATTGATAGCTATATCACGCCCAGGTGCTTGCTTGTTTGAGTGAGTAGAGGAATTACGGAGGACACCATTGAATGATTCAAATTTTTCAGTAGAAAAAAGACTTGCTGGACCAAACCGTTGAATGGATTCAGGGAGATGATATAACATGTGAAACTTGGGCTTGTTGATCCATTGGGCAGTGAATTTGATCAAATGAGACATGAAAATATCAATCCGTTGCTTGAGTTCTTCTTGATAGGTTTTCATGTTGTTGATGTGAGTTTGAAAGACATGGGAAGAGAGTAGAGAAAGAGAAAGCCAGAGAAATTTCTCTCCTTCAGTCATGAAAGGGAAGAAGATAAAGGGAATGGCTTGAAGGAATATTTTGAAGTCTTTTCCCACAAGTGATTGGGAATGATTGATGAGGTAGAATGGTTTGAGAAGTGGAATGTTCAAAGAGTCTGTGTTGAAAGATTGGAAGCGCCCAGTTAATTCAACCAGCTTATTCTTGTTTTTAGGCTTTTTCATTTTTGTAATAACATCCCGGACCAGATACTTAACCACTCCAAGTAAGAAAACATGGAGGATTTCTACTGGTGTATCCTTGCAACCATCAAAACCTTCAATCCAAAAAAATATAAAAATGATAAAGTTAGTGTAGTGAAGCAAAATAAAACATGCAAAGGAGTCATTAAGTGAGAAGAATACCCAGGAGACATAAAAAAGGATTGAACAATTCAGTTGGATCCTTCTCCTCCCATTCTGTGATCATGTCCTTGACCCAAGCTGGTGATTTCTGATGTTTGCCTTCAATGACTTGATTGTTCATTGAATCAGTTATACCATAAGTAAGCCTCTGAGACTTGAAAGCAGTGATGTTCTTGGTGTTGAAAATGTTGTATAGATCATATGTGTTTTTGATGGTCTTGGTCCATGATTGTGGTTGGTTTGGTGCATAATATCCATTTTGGTCCAGACTCAAGAATTGACTTAAATAAAAGAGAGTTTTTTTGTTGGATTTTTTTGGGAGCATGAAGGGTACATATTCGACATGGATTGAGTGAGGCGCCTGGAAAGGGGGTGTTTTTAATCTCTGCATGCATTGGGGAATCTCCAAGGAAAAATAACATCATACTCATAACTAGCACAGGTTGGCCAATTGAAACATCATAAGCATCAAACCCATCCAAAGTCATTTCAATAGAAGAATATTGGAACAAATTACAATTATAATTATTTTTAATTCAAAAGGATGAATGTACCACAAGTTAGCTATATATAGAAAATTACTCACTTTGATTCCTTGACAATTTGGCGGCCGGTTTCCAAAACTCCTGCGCGGTTTGAGGTTGACAAAAAGTGACAGTTGTACTCTTGATTTGATAAACTGGGGGGAAGGCCAGATAAAGTGAAACAAAATGAGATATGTTTGTTGAATTGCTTTGAGACATTTCCAGAAGTATCATTGGAGTACATTGTAGTAGGGACGTGACGAATAATTCTTCCGCCTGCTTTGGAACGCCAAGGATTTGGTAATTTGAGCTCTTGACAATTTTGATTGATTGAATTGGTCTCATATATTTTATGTTGAATTAAAGTTGATAAAAATATGTTTTTGAGCTTGATATTTGGATATTCATTCTTGAATTGACTGACTGGGATGATGAATAATTCAGAGGAAGAGTATTGTATTTTAGAGGGGATGAAAATTTGAAGTTGAGGTGATGGTAGGCCAGTTCCAATAATGTGAGGGAGAACCCACTTGGCAAAGAGTTGGGATTCAAATTTGTAGATGAAGATTGGAACATAAATCTGGTTGTCAAAAGTTTCCAGTGGCTCAAAAATGTAAAAGTGTTGACAATTATTGGTGCACATCTGTGGTCTGCATGTGGCTGGGAGGTCTTCACGCCATTTTTGAGACTGGGTTAATTTAGAGCAATTATGGCCATAAGGAGCCTCTGGATAAAACTCAAGATGGGGCGCCACGAGAGGATTGGAAAGCTCCTGATGAATGTGGATTAAAAATTGGACATTATTTAGAACACAATGATGATGTTTAAATAATCAGAGAGAAAATTGTGGTACATACCTTTTCTACAATGTTTTTAACACCCAAGGAAGCACAAGGAGTACCCCAAATACTCCTGGATATCTGAAGATCAAGATTCAGGTGCTTTCGGATCCGGGCCTGCACCCGCCGAACAGTTGACCAAGCAGGGAGCCTAAGCTGACATAAGCATAAGAGGATGGCCTGCATCTGCTCGTAGACGGCTCTAGAGATCATGTGCCGAGAATGCCCAATAAGAAGGGATCCAACCAGCTCCTTCAGTGGACACAAACAACAGCCACGGTAAGTTTTCATTTTTTATTATTACATTACATCATGATGGAAACTGACCATCTTGTTCTTGAATGGAAACCAGGTACAATCATCTTCCCCGTTGGTTCCGCCGCCATCTTGTCTATCATTGGGACCGCCAGGCTCACCAAAACCGCCGTGGTCCTCGACATCCATCTCACCGTATATCAGATCATCCCATTCAATGTCTGCCAGTCCCGTGTTGCCTCCGCCATCTGTTTGTTCAAAAAAGGCCTCGGGATCCATTTTAGAAATTGAATCCAAGGCCAATTGGAGCTGATTGGCGTGATTTTTCTTCTCATCAGACTGGAATTGTTCCAATCCTTCCCGGTTTTGGATAGTATCATGTATCATCCAGTCACCAATATCAATAGTCTCCTGGCCAACGGCTTGTCCTCCAAAATCATCCAACCGGCTTGAACGATCCATTGGTATGTTGTCCAGTTGACTAGCCTCAGGTGTTTGACATTGAGCCAGCCAATTTTGTTGATGCCGAAGCAGCCGCTGATGCACATGAACTTGTTTCTCCTTCATCTTCCGTGACCCACAATCCGAGCAGGTGTACACAGCTGAACTTCCTTCTCCCGTTTGACAAAAACCTATCAAAAATCATTTGAAATCAATCGGTGATGTCCAACTTCCAACCCCCTGACCAAGAGAAGATAGAGAAGATGATGCTTACCTGTGCAATCTGCCATTTGATGTTTGATTCGATGCATTACGTTTGATTCGATGCGTTATCTGAAATTTAGGTGCGGTCAGAAATCTGGAGTTGAACCCCTCTTAAGCACCGATCAATCTTGTTATCACCGATTGACCGTGTCATTCCCCGGTCAGAGACCACTCCCCCCTCTTTGGTCATCTTAAGCTTGATCATAATAATCTGGTGACGTCGGCCTCTTTTCTTTCTCTCAAACCATTCACAACCTCCCCTTCTCAGTATGTCCCACACAATAAACCATAACCAGCCACACAACCACCATTCTCATCCACCTCTCAGGGGAGGAAACCAAACAGTGATGCCTCCACCATCTCGGCCAGCTTCTCATCTGGGCCGACCAGCATCTTGCTCTACAGGTGTCTTTTGTAAGTACCCCGCTGTTATCACTGAGGTGTATGTATAATGTACTGATTAGCCATTGTATTCAGTACCACCTCATATTCAACAGCAACGATCACCCCTTAATCCAGTTTATCCTTTACCTCCTATGACCAAGGTTCCAAACCAATTTTCCGGAGGAGGTCGCAACCTCGTGGATCAATCAGGAGCTGACCCAATGTTTCAAGTTGCAGGAGTGTTTAACTCTTACACTAGTAATCCCCGGATTGAGAGTGCATCCAATAATGATGCGGATGTTCAATCAAGCTTGGATCAACTTGGAGACGGGTTGGACTCACCATCACCTTGAGACCGGTTTGACTCACCATCACCTCAATCAACCCAAATCAGTGGTGTTGACCATGATTCCCTCCAGATAATATTTGATTTGTCAGAAACGAAGCTAGTCTTAGCTAAGAGGATCCTCAAGGTATGTATTTCATTCATTATGTATTTCTTTAATACCTAAGAAACATTAGATTAACACATCCTTATGTCTTTCTAACAGATGAACCTGTTGAAATTTAACAAGGATCACTAAAAAAGGTCTAACACAGCTTTACACATAATGAATTATGAGTCATTATTTAACCGTCAATGAAAACTGAACACCGCATCCGCATATAGCCAGCTATGCGTCATTATTAAAGTATGACATCATTTATAAAAAACTTAAATCATCCTTACTCAAATATTTAATTCCTATTCATTCTTTCCTTTCCATCTCTTCTTCATATTCCATTATCTACTTATTATCTTATCAATCTTGCTCAATCAACATATCCAACCTCTTACATTTACTTCTTTTTCGATCTCGCTCAATCAAATCTTATAACCTCCTACCATTCTCATTCTGTCAGTTATTGACTTCACAACTTCACAACTCATATTATTATTGGACACCTTGTATTGTCCAACTTGGTGAGAATGAACTCATAAACATCCTATAATTATATTGTAAAACTAATCTTATTCCTCTTTTAGTTCTGTGTATCATTTTAACTACTCTATATCTCTATTTTGTTGTTACTAAAAAAGAACTTCGCTTCACTATTGGGTATGCTATTTTCTCTAACTATCTTACTAATTATCTTAATATTTATATTTTCTTATATTGTACTTGTTTAGTTCTGGTTTCTGTTTCTAGCAATCAACTTTAGGTTTTTTACGATTAACAGTCAAAGATGTTAACTAGGCGCATGTCAGGCTTGAATCCTCTCAATCCTCTGACTCACTCTAGTACAGAAAACCAGAATCCAAAACTCAAGACAACGAAAATAGAAGATCTTAGCTCATCCATTAACAACATGGATAAGGTCAACTCTACTGTTCTTAAGAACTCAATCGAGGGTATACCTCTCTTGACCTCTGATAATTATACACACTGGAGACAACGTGTTGTTAACTTTCTTGATCTCATCGATCTTAAAGACGCGGTTGCCTCCTCTAAGGACTCTTTATCGATCTCAGACAATAAGCTCCTCAAATCTATCTTTGTCTCTAAGCTAGATGCCGCAATACAAGCCAACGTGATCAATGCTGAAAATGAGAACGATGCTCAAATTATCTGGGAATCAATTACCAATTATTTTGCTTCGAATCAATCATCTAATAAAGCTCGAGTATTTCGAGCATTCTTACGAAGCCCATATACTCCAAACGATATAGCTGGTTTCATTACCTCTATGAAATCTTATGAGGCACGCTTCATTGAAGTCGGATGGAACTTACCAGCCGATTCTCTAGGACATCTTGTTATGGACAAGTTTCCTTCTAACATGGATAAAATTGCTGATATGATTACTCATTCAGGGACTGAGATTACTATAAATGCTGTTGTTGACCATCTTCGACTTCATGCGGATAATCAAGAGCTACGTGCAAGTGGCAGCGGTACTAGATCTAATCCTATAACCTTATTCACTGATCACACCAACAAACAATGCCAAAAAGGTGCACATAACACTGCTGCAACTCACTCCGAAGCCAACTGCTGGAAGTTACATCCGGAGAAACGTATGGAATATCAACAACAACGTGAAGACTCTAACAATAAGACTGAAACTACTGTTAGTAGTTTTCATTCTTCTATGTCTCAATCTCGCAATTTATTTATACTTGACTCTGGTTCATCGGCTCACATGATCTCAAACTCTCATATGTTTCATACTCTCGAAATCAAAGACTTAGGCTCGGTGAAAACTAGCTCAGGCAAAGATAATCTAAAAATAAAAGGCATAGGTACTGTCAGACTCAAAGACAAGAACAGTACAGTCCATCTAAACAATGTATTATACATTCCTGATCTAGTTGTGAATCTTCTATCCGTCCATTGCCTAGTACTCAAAAATTATCTAGTTGTATTTTATAAAAATCATTTTGAAATTAAACTATATGACAAAACAAAGATGACAGGAAAATATATAGGAAATCTTCCTAGTCTCGAACTATCGAGTGAGAAACATCAAAGCCACTTGTCTAAAGCTGAATTCATTCATAAAGCGCTAGGACATGTGAGTTATCATCAACTTAGAAAGAAGCTAGGTATACCTTTAACGATTGTGAAAACCTGCGAGTCATGTGCAGTAGCAAAAATTACCAAAGCATCTTTTAAATCGACTCATGCTGCAGCCTCTAAGCCCTTCCAAGAACTCCATCTTGATATTATTGGACCAATTTGGCCGACATCTAAAGAAGGTCACAGGTTCATCTTAACTGTGGTAGATAGCTGCACAAGATTTTGTGCTGCTATTCCTATTAAACTCAAAAGCGATGTCGCTCAAATGTTATCTTATCTAATAGATATTGAAGCAAAATGATTTGGCTTTTATCCCACTACATTACATTCTGATTGTGGCTCAGAATTTCTAAATGCTACTCTCAACGAATTCTGTCAACAACATCTTATCAAGCAACGCACATCAGATGCATATACTCCTCAACAAAATGGCTTAGCTGAACGTTTTAACAGAACTATTCTAGAATCAATGAGAACTATCCTAGAGGACTCACGTATTGATAAACAATACTGGCACAAAATTGCTAAAGCAAGCTCTTTAACTCTGAATCAAATACCTGCTCATCGCTCCAAAAAATCTCCCTTTGAACTGTTTAAGAATAGAACTTTACGTTGTGGTAATCCATACCTTTTCACATACAAACATCAACAACTTACATTTCCTCTCACATATACTTCATTATTATTACATGATCATATTCTACATACAAAACTACCCCTAGTCACTCACTCAAAGTACCCCTGATTTCCCTTTGGTTCAGAAGTTATTAGCATTCTTAGAATATTACCACTTATAACCACATAACTTTACCAATACTACAACCCCATAGGATATTATACAAGGTATTGATTTATCAATATACAGTACATAAATAAAACACAGATATTACATACTTTTCTTTAGTTTATATCTTCTTTGGTATTAAGTTGTACAGCACAGTCATTTATATTACATAGTTACATCTTCTGCCTTTATCATCCTCTTTGGTTGCTAGTCACATTACATTCCTTATATACATAGTTACTAGCTACATTGGCTCATCTTTCTTACACTATCACTACTCTCTTTTGGTTGTATACCTCTGAACACATTTCCCCTTTCTCTTTACTGCCAGGATCAGCCATCTTGTGCCCTTTTGTATAAGTAGAACTCCCCTTAGTTCTATGGATAAATCATGCACTCCCCTTTTATTAAAAGTACAGTTTACATTTACATTCACCTTTAAACCTTTTACATTTACTTTTGCATCAAACTTTACACCAATAACATTTATAACACATACCCTATACTCTTTCTCAGTGCTTTTCTCACTCCTCTTAAGGTCCCTGCCTCAGATTGATTAAACAACCTAAGTTCCCATTAGTAGCAGCAGTCTAAGGATTAGTAGAAATATAGCCACACCTCTTTTCTTTCTTTTTCTTAGTGAAACCCTTTCCCCTCAGCATTAGTCAAGAAGGGCAGCCTCATCAGCACCTGTAGCTTCAACATCTTCTACTTACTGGATTTGTTGTCTATTTCCCCTTCAAGCTCTTTCCTGATCCTTTAGGAGTTCCACAACATTTAAATTATTTCTACCCCATCGGCAATAGAGTATCATATCTATTGCAATCCAAACCTTTCTCTAAGCTGAAATCAAAAGGAGAACTTGGTGTACTCATTGGATATACTGATGAATTACGCTCCTATCGAATTCTTACTGATAGTGGAAAAATTGTAGAAACTAAAAGTGTTCAGTTTTTAGACTACACTTCTCCACCAAATAGAAATAATGACTGGGATATTCTTGTCAAGGAAGAGTCTCATCCAATAATCTCTGAGAATCTAAATAGTCCAACAGAACTAAGGGAAGAAACAAACTTGGAAGAGGAAGAACCCGAAGAAAATATTAACGAAAACGTTTCTGAAACTCTAATCTCAGAACCTCCTACTGAACAGAGAGTATTAAGAGATCGAACTAGAGCTGTTAAACCGATAAAATATACGTACTTGACAACAGATCCTACTTTGTACAAGAATGCAATGAATTCGATCGATAAGACAAAATGGGAAATAGCTGCTAATGAAGAACTATCTAGTATTGAAAGTCATAACGTTTGGGAAGACATGTTTGAAAAACCTGAATCATTTCTCAAGATGATTTGGACATTTAAAACTAAACCAGCAACTCTATCAACAGCTGAGAGGAAAAAGGCTCGACTATGTATTCAAGGTTTTTCTCAAATAGAAGGAATTGATTACAGTGAGACCTTTGCTCCAACTGGAAAATTTACAACATTGCTCATGCTACTCATGTTTGCCATCAATAAGTCTATTCCACTGAGACAATTTGACGTAAAAAGTGCTTTTCTATATGCACCACTTAAAGAAGTTCTATTCATTAAGACTCCAGAAGGTTCCTCTAGAAAATCACCATATCTTCGTCTTAAGAAATCTCTCTATGGATTAAAACAAGCTCCAGCTAACTGGTACGAAACTCTTACAACCTGGTTTAACGAAATCAACTATTATCAATCAGCTTCAGATCCATGTCTATTTCACTGCCAGCATAATTGCCTAGGTTGAGTTCATCCCAGTTAAACTGGGATGCAAACAACCAATTTAAAGTAGGTTGACCTCAACCAATGAAATATAAAACCAAGGGGGGTCCCTTGGATTTATATTTCATCAGTTGATTTCAACCAAGTTTAAATTGGTTGAGTGCATCCCAGTTTAACTGGGATGACTTCATCCTAGGCAATTATTCTGGCAGTGTTTATTCACAAAGACAAAACATCCTACATCTTCTTTCATGTAGATGATTTAATAGTTGCTGGCAATGTTGAAGCTTTCGAAGAGCTATTTCTATCTCGCTTTCCAAAGTCCTCTGCACATGAACCGGATACTCTTCTGGGAATGGATGTAGAAATCACTAATTCAGCCTTGTCGCTTTCTCAAGAGAAATTGATTGACAAAGGACTTAAACTACTTGGCCTAGAAGACTGTCTTCCAGTTAACACTCCTCTCTCAGTATCACTACAACTTAAATCAGCTACATTGGAAGAAATAGAGCAATCCAAAAAGTTAAATATCAATTATCGTACATTCACTGGAATTCTTAATTACCTATCCTGTAGAACTAGACCAGATCTAGCTCCAGCCGTATCAATCTTATCTATTTTTAATAACGAGCCCGGTATTAATCACTGGAAAGAAGTGATACATGTCTGGAAATACATTTCTGGGACTCGTCGCTTGCACTTAACATTACGACCAAACCCTAATGATCAATCTAATGCCATACAACATTATACCGATGCAACTTGGGCTGATGATCTAGAAACACGACTATCTAGAAGTGGTTCTATCTGTTTTTGGAAAGAATGTCCAGTCGCCTGGAATAGTAAAAAACAGAGAAATATCACTTTATCGTCCACCAAAGCTGAACTCAATGCTCTATCCGACGGCGTACAAGAAAATCAATGGATTAAGTTTCTTGCAGAAGAACTATGGAATGAATAGTTGAATCCATCAAATTTTCACGTTGATAATAAAGGTCTAGTAGACAAAATTGAACATTTTGGTTCAAATTCAAAGACAAAGCATCTGGATATTAAAATGAAACGGTTAAGAGATCTAAAAAACGATAATGAAATTACAGTTACACTCATTCCATCTGAAGAAATGATAGCCGACACTCTAACAAAATCAAGCTCTAGTCAATCTCTTCAATGTCTCAAAACTCAATGTTTCTTCATTCAATACTCATCAAGTTGAGGGGGGTGTTGAAATTTAACGAGGATCAGTAAAAGAAGGTCTAACACAGCTTTACACATAATGAATTATGAGTCATTATTTAACCGTCAATGAAAACTGAACACCGCATCCGCATATAGCCAGCTATGCGTCATTATTAAAGTATGACATCATTTATAAAAAACTTAAATCATCCTTACTCAAATATTTAATTCCTATTCATTTTTTCCTTTCCATCTCTTCTTCATATTCCATTATCTACTTATTATCTTATCAATCTTGCTCAATCAACATATCCAACCTCTTACATTTACTTCTTTTTCGATCTCGCTCAATCAAATCTTATAACCTCCTACCATTCTCATTCTGTCAGTTATTGACTTCACAACTTCACAACTCATATTATTATTGGACACCTTGTATTGTCCAACTTGGTGAGAATGAACTCATAAACATCCTATAATTATATTGTAAAACTAATCTTATTCCTCTTTTAGTTCTGTGTATCATTTTAACTACTCTATATCTCTATTTTGTTGTTACTAAAAAAGAACTTCGCTTCACTATTGGGTATGCTATTTTCTCTAACTATCTTACTAATTATCCTAATATTTATATTTTCTTATATTTTCTCATATTGTATTTTTTTAGTTCTGGTTTCTGTTTCTAGCAATCAACTTTAGGTTTTTTAGAACCAAGCAAACATCATGGGTGCTCTTGTTTATGGGATCATCTCCCTCAAACCCGAAGGGTTTGGCTCTGGCGAGGTGCGTGTCCCAGCCCCTATGGTCAACCCTGAATTAAGCAGCTTTCACTACAGTAAATATATACAGGTAAGTAATATGGCTACATAATTAATCTCCCTACATTTGTTTCTGTATCATTAATAACTATCAATTCCTTTCAATAGGAAAATGTGCAAGATTTTGTCCGTTCAAAAGTCATGGATGCCCGAGTTATTTCTTATAGCCGAATACCCAATAATGATGGGGTTGCACTACCAGCTTCGCTGGAGAATTCGGCGCAGGTATGAGATATACCTCACTGGATAAGTTGTCTGGTTGTCTAATGATCTATTCATGTGTCAATGTAGGCTCATATTTGCGGGTGTTGATAAACGCATGCCAAGCGCGCACGCCAACGCCAACCCGCACGCCAATTGTTTTTGGCGTGCGGGGCCTACACGCCATTTTCTTTGGCGTGTAGGGTCTACACGCCAAAAAAAAAGGGCGTGTGAGACCCACACGCCAAAAATGGTGTGTGGTTCCCACACACCATTTTTTTTTGGCGTGTGGGCCCCGCACGCCAAATAAAATTGGCGTGTGGGCCCCGCATGCCAATTGTTTGGCGTGCGGGTCCCCCCTCGCTCACGTAATCGAATGGGAGGGCCCATTCGATTACGTGAGTGAGCCCTCCCGCCACGAGGCTGTATAACCTCGTCAGCCGGGAGGACTTCCTCCCGGCCGGCAAGGCTATACAACCTCGTCAGCCAGGAGGACTTCCTCCCGGCTGACGAGGTTATACAACCTCGTCGGCCAGGAGGAAGTCCTCCTGGCCGGCGAGGCTATACAACCTCATTGGCCAGGAGGACTTCCTCCCGGCTGACGAGGTTATACAACCTTGTCAAGGAGGAAGTCCTCCTGGCCAATGAGGTTGTATAGCCTCGCCGGTGTGGTGATCCATTCCACTTCATTACTATATTGTAAAGATTACTTATCATTCATAAACCCCAAATATTTACACATATACACATATAAATCCCAAACCTTACACATATTCACCATTATTATTGCATAATCAGATTCTACACCCCATTTTAACCCTAGTCACTCACTCCAACCACCCTCAAATTCCTCATGGTTCAAGAGTTACAGGCAAACCAAGAATAATCCAGCAAGTTACAGTGTAAAGCAAGTTATAGAATACAATAAGTACATATTATAAGTAGATATATTACACAACCAAGATACAAAATAAATATTATATAAAATACATAGACACTACATAACATACACTGCACATGACTAGGCTTTATTCAGTAACATCTTACATCATATCTACTGTACATATATTCTACCTTCCCACTACTCATCTGTCACTATCATGACTATTTCATATAAGTCACTTTCTCACTACTCATCTGTCATGTTCTTCCTTTTTCCCACCAGCTACATGTCATAGCCTAGTTGTTCCTCCCTCCAGCCTTATGGCTCCTCCTCTTTCTCAGATATATAAGGACACCTGTTCCTCCCTCTTGTTCCCTTATGGACCCCTGACTTACTAAATATCCCCCCAACATATACCAGCATTACAGATCCCATAAACTAGTATACATACATAGTAGAAGTCACCATCAACCTATAAATATATCAATATAAATATCAGTTTAGATTCAATATAAGAAGATTGCCCCTCTCTCTTTCTTGACCCACCTTGACTCCAAAGCTACAAACCCTTGCCTCTTATTATACTTATATTACATATACTTTATACATCTCATCCCCCCTTATCCATCCCTCTCACCTGGTGTGTGTGGTAAACAAGCACATTAGTATTAGTCTTCTAAGAGTAGATATAAATTAGCCACACCTTTTATTTTATTCTTAGTGTTACACTCATCCCCTTAGCATTAGTCAGGAAGGCAGCTCTTATATCAGCACCTTTGTCATAACCTACATTAGTACTAGTGTAGTTATACATATCCCTTCCAAGCTCTATTCTGTCCAATGAGTAGTTCCACAAGTGGTGTCCCAACAGTGGCCTGATTTTCCTTCAGATATCTTCAGTTTTAGTAACAGCTATACTTCCCAGTCTCATTACTACCTCACCTTCCCCTTCTCTATTCTCCACAACTTCAACATCTACAAAAACATAAAAATATAAAGACATTAATCAACTTATCTCCTCACAAACCACTTCAAAGGACTTATACATATCCACATTCACTACCCATAAATCATCAACCAACCTCTTACCCATCATGTCTCACCAAGGCTTCCCTGGATTCTACACTGCCCCTAGCATCTATCCTCCAATCAACAGCAATGCAGCACAGACTTTCACTCCAAACCCAGCCCAGCCTTCCAGGAACAATGTTGGCAACATCCCCAATCCTGGACAATACAGAGACAACAACAACTCATCAGCAACTTCTGAAGACCAACTTGCACCACACCCTCATTCTCCAGTAGCTTCTCATCAACATTCAGAAACTCCATTCACTCACTTTTTGGATAAGGAGCCCAGGATGCCCAGATACTCTATGCCTTCCAATAGAGCAGTCAAGATCAAACCAATGGACCGGAACCTCTTCTTTGATGGATCAAACATACCTGTGGATAAATTTATAAAAAGGTATGAGATTGCTGGGTCCGCTGATGGTGCCTCTCCCCATGAACTATGCAAACAGATTATTTTCTTTCTAAGAGGATCAGACCTCCAGGATGAGGTAGAAGAGATGACTGGCTATGAGGACTCAGACTGGGAGACATTGAAGGAGCAACTACTTACTAGGTTTGGATCCTCTCTCCCCTTGGTCAAGTACACTGAAGAAGACTTGAGGAACTTGGTAAATCTGTCTACACAAACTGGAGGGATCAGCACCTTGCAGGAATTCAAATGCTTTAGGACCAAATTTGAAACCATTACCCACTACTTGGTCACACTAGGATACTACACCAGCTTGGAGGATTTCAGAAAATTATTGCTCAAGGCCCTTAAACCCACTCTAGCCATATCCATCACCAAGGAACTTCTCAGGGACAGCAAGATGGTTTCACTCAAGGATGGAGGCCATATTCTTCCCAGCACCCAGGTTTTATTCTCCTACATACACAGAGAGGTTCAGTCAGCTACAGTCTTGGAAAAGAGCCTAATGGAACCAGAAAACCCTACCCAGAACCCAATCAGCACCATTCCCAAATCAAACCCTCCAGATAGTACCTATAAACCTGTCTCAACTACCAATCCATGGACCACTAAACCACTGGAAGCCAGGACTACAGATCAGAAATTAGAAGAAATCACCAAACAACTTGCATCCCTTACTGCTGGAAGATCAGCCCCTCCTCACCTAGTTGGAACAGCCCCAGGATTCAATTCAGCCCCCAGGACCTATACCTTAAAATGCTACTACTGTTTTGAAAACACCCACAGTACCACCAGATGTAGGGCCCTAGAAGAAGATGTTACCAAAGGATCAGTAATCAGAGATGGCAGAGATTTCAGACTTCCAGACAAAACTATGATTCCATGGGACCCCAGAAGACCAATTCAATCTGTGGTATCAGCTTTCCCCAAGGACCAACCCATTGTATCATCCTCCTTTGGACAACTAGAAGAAGCAATCACCCCTGAAGAATCCACCATCTATGAAGCAGACCTTGGAAAGAGAACCAGAGGAACCAAGGACCCAGAAGAACCCAAAATGGCAGACAAAAGGATCAGGAAAGAAAAAGACAACATTATGGACATGGATACAGAAGACTTACTACATATGGCCAGGACCCCAGTTCCCTCAGGCAGGATACAGAATCAGAACCCAAAACCAGACCCTCATGTCAGATTCCAGGACTCAGAAACACAAGAAACCATCACTCCACCCAAGGAAAACCATCAAAGAAAACCTACCTAGAGAAGACTTTGGCCAAGGATTACCCAGGAGCAGAAGAAGATATTGCCAAAAGGATGCTTACTGAAGGAAAAATGGAGTTGGCCTATGGAGAAATATTTGCTATCTCTAGCGGTGTCACTGATGCTTTCAAAAAGAGGATCTCAAACAGAAGGCTGCCTTTGGAACCCACTAAGTCAGCTAACACCATAAGGAGAGAAGATGAGGAAGGACCACAGGACCAGACCACTCACTATTCATGCCCCCTTGGATATGTAAATCTCAACATAAATGGACAGACTCACCAAGCTCTTTTGGATACTGGGTCAATGGTCAATATCATACCTGCAGGGCTGGCTCACCAACTAGGATTGTTACTCACTGCTAAATCTATGAGACTTAAGGGAATTGGAGGCCACCATACCAATATACCAGGAATTGCTGAGGAAGTGGAAGTAACCATTGGAAAGGTATCCAGGATAGTACATTTCTGGGTGGCTGAAGGACCTGTTCAACTAATTATTGGGAAGCCTTTCTTAATGGATGTATCAGCTACAATCAAGTACAATGGAGCTCAAGGGGAATCACTTTCTATTATGGACTCTTCTGGACAAACTTATTTGGTACCCATCATTCTGCCTAGCAACCAAAAGTGGGAAACTACTCTACCAGTCAACTCAGCTACCAGGGATTTTTTAGACCAGGGCCTGGACTCCAACTCTTCTCCCTGACAGATGGGGACCTGGCAAACCAACAAAAAAAATATAAAACACCAGTCACTCATTTAGCAAAATACAAATCAACTCTAAAAAAAATCAAACCTGTAAACCAACCTATGCCCCTTTCTCTTAATCCACCTCTGTCAAGACCCCAACTCTCCAGGAATCCCTACTCCACTCCACTTACTCCTTTTCCTCCACAATTCAAACCAACCCACAAAATCACTCAAGAAAGGCTGGACCTCATCAACTTTGGACCCTCTGGATGGCTATCAGAACAAGAATATCTCTTATTAGTATGGGTAATTACTCTCAGACAAAATTCCTTGGCCTTTGTGGAGGAAGAAAGAGGACTACTCAGACATACCTATGGACAACCCTACATCATCCCAGTCATTCCTCATGAACCTTGGCAGCAAAAACCTATTCCAATCCCTGCACCAATCAAACCTCAAGTCATAGAATTAATAAGAGAAAGACTCAGAACTGGCCTTTATGAACAATCTTTTTCCAGCTATTCCAGCCCTATATTCTGCGTAAAAAAACAAGATGGAAAACTCAGAATAGTCCATGATCTTCAGAAACTTAACAAAATCACTATCAAAGATGCAGGCTTACCACCATCCCCAGAAGAACTCATTGAATCCTTTACTGGAAGGGCATGCTATGGACTAGGAGATATTATGGGGGGATATGATGAAAGGGAGTTAGCCAAGGAATCAAGACCATTAACCACCTTTGAAACCCCACTAGGAAGATTTCAACTCACCAGATTGCCCCAAGGAGCCACCAATTCAGTTGCAGTATATCAAGCCCAGATGATGTGGATCCTCCAGGATGAATTACCTCAGCATATGGGTATATTTATTGATGATGGAGGAATCAAGGGACCTATTTCAGACTACAATGGAGAAAAACTCAAGGAAAACCCCCAAATCAGAAAGTTTATCTATGAATATGCCATTACTCTGGAAAGGATTCTATATAGGATTGAAGAAGCTGGACTCACCATATCTGGAAAGAAATTTGCCTGTTGTGTCCCTGCCCTGGATCTGGTTGGACATGTTGTCTGCAAAGAAGGAAGGAAAATATCAACAAAGAAGCTCAACAAAATTGAAACATGGCCAGTCCCTACCACACCAACAGAAGTCAGAGGATTCCTGGGTATTTGTGTTTATGTTAGAATGTTTATCAAAAATTACTCCACTATCACTGCACCTCTCAGAAAACTTACTAGGAAAGATTCAATATGGGAATGGACTGAAGATTGCCAGGCATCATTTGAAGAACTGAAGAGAATTATTGGAAAAGACATCACCCTCAGTAAATTGGACTATGGACCTGAAGCAGGACTCATCAAATTATCAGTGGACTCCAGTTATATTGCAGCAGGAGCTATACTCACCCAAGAAGATTCCAATGGACTAGACAGGCCTGTTATCTATGAATCAGTGGTATTTTCAAAAAGAGAGTCAGAATACTCACAATCCAAGTTAGAGCTATGTGGTGTCACCAAAATCCTCAAGAAACTTCAGACCAGACTATGGGGCCAACATTTCCAGCTTAGAGTGGATGCACAATGTCTTATTGGGATGATCAACAACCCTTCACTTCCCAATGCCCCTATGAACAGATGGATTGCTTTTATTCAGTTATTTTCCTTTGATTTAGTACACACACCTGGAAAAACTTTTACATTACCTGATTCACTCTCAAGCAGACCTTTGGACCCAGGAGAAGAAGATTGCCAGAGCTTTGATGAAGATGAAGATTGGATCAAACCCCATCCTGGATTTGGACTGAAACATTCTTCTGTTGGATTGCTTCTGGGGACATCAGCTAAGTTGGGGGAGGAGGCAGGTAATCTTCAACAAGGAGTTTGGAAACATCTGCAGGAATATCTTTTAACCATGAACAAACCACCTGGATGCAGCAAACTGGAATTCAAACAAATTTTACACAACTCAACCTCATTCTTCCTCTCCAATAATATACTTCATAGAAATAACAAACCCTTTTCCCAGATAGTAGTCACTCACCCTACAGCTCAAATCTCCATCCTCCATTCCCTCCATGAATCCTTGGGCCACAGAGGAGTATCAGAAACTTATAGAAGGACCAGACTCAGATTTTGGTGGCCAGGACTAAAAAGAGGTGTAACCAAGTGGGTCCAATCCTGTGAAGCTTGTCAGAAGAGGAACTCAGTACTACCAATGGAACCCAAGAATCCTACAGGAGCATCAACACTTTTTGGAAGAGTCAGCCTGGATACAGTTCATATTAAAGCTGGAAAATGGAAATACCTGGTAATAGCAAGAGATGACCTGTCTGGATGGGTAGAAGCAGTTGGCCTAGAAAGGACACAAGCAAAGAAAATCTCTAAATGGTTCTTGGAAAATTGGGTCCACAGATATGGTGCTCCTTGGTCAGTCACAGTGGATGGAGGATCAGAATTTGGCCAAGACTTTAAACAAACTCTCCTGGAAGCTGGAGTAAAAATAAAAGTAACCACACCCTATTATCCTGAGGCTAATGGGATGATTGAAAGAGGCCACCAAGCAATCAAGGATACTCTAGTCAAGCTCTGTGGACAGGAAGGAAAGAAGTGGAGAAACTATTTACCATTGGTTTTGTTTTCAGACAGGATATCAACAAAAAGGACCACAGGGTTTTCACCTTATGAATTAGTATTTGGCCAACCACCCATCTTACCTATAGATTTAGAACTTGAAAATTTTTTAGGAATAAATTGGGCCCAGGTGAAAACAACTCAAGATCTTCTGTTGGCAAGGACTCATCAGCTGGAAAATAGGGATTCTATTCTTCAACAGGCACATCAACAGCTTATACAAACCAGGGGAAAATCTGTGGACTACTGGAACAAAAGAAGAAAGACAGAGGGCCACTACAAAAGGGAGAACTGGTATTAGTGTACAATAAAGCTTTAGACTCCCAATGGGGGAAACTCTTTCAAAATAAGTGGAATGGACCTTACAAAATCAAAACCAGGAATCCAGGAGGATCCTACACACTAGAGGAATTGGATGGCACTGAATTGTCTAGAAGGTTTGCTGCAAATCAAGTAAAACATTATTTTATCAGAGAATTTCCCATTTAAATAAATAAAAAAAAAAAAAAAAAAAAAAAATACATACCCTCAGCAATTATCCTATTTTCCCTATCCCGTTCTTCTTTTTCCTGGATAATGGTATGCATCAAAATCTATATTTAAATATAATAAAAAAAAAAAAAAAAAAAAAAAAAAAAAAAAAAAAAAAAAAAAAAACCATTAGCAAAAGATAAATATATAAATAAATACAAATAAAATTTTTTGTTATACACATAAAAGTCACTTTAGAAATTCTCTTTTATTACCTGTAACAATAAAAAAAAAAAAAAGAGGACAGAAACTTACAGAATCGAAGGAATCATAAATACGGCTAAAAAGTTGGCGGCGACTAACGGCAGCATTCCGGGAATTGGCGTGATCGGCGCGGGCAAACTCGAGGAGGTGGTCCAATACGGTGCCGCGAAGGGCGGATAGTTCCTCCAGGGAAAACGAATCACGAAGAAATGGTCCAAACAATTCGACATGGGCAATGGACCGAGGGGCAGGAGAGCTAGCGGAGAACTGGGATTTGTCGCTGTTTGTAGAAGAAGGAACGGACAACGCTACAGAGATTGGACGAGTAGGGGAAGACATGTATAGAATAAAACAAATCTCTAGGTATGAATAATGAAGGGAAAGAAGGGGAAGAAAGAAAGCAGCAGCCGAATGGGGCTGCTTAAATAATAAAAACAAACAAATCAGTATCGACACTGGTGTACGAACCAGGACGACGAGGTTTTTTTCCCCTGTCAAGACCTTAACAAGCATAATCGACTCTGGTGTACGAACCAGGACAACAAGGACGACGGCCTACTTGACTGTCAAGTCTGTCGACGATTTTCTGACCGTCTTACTCAAACGAATGATATCTGACGCCGGTGAACGACCCGGAAATGTGTTCTTTCTCACTTTTATTACTCAAACGAACGACTTTCGACGCCGGTGTACGATCCGGAAATGCTTCCTATTTTCCACCTTAACTGTCATGACGTTTTGATGCCGGTGTACGATCCGGGAACGGTTTCTTTTTTCTTTTATTTTTCGATTATCGATTACATACCGAGCAAACGACTTCTCTGACCGTCTTACTCAAAACGAACGACAGTCAACGGCGGTGAACGAACCGGAAATCCTTTCTTGTTGTCTTATTTATGTATCAACACGGCGTCACGTGCTTGCAACGCGACGTTTCTTTTCTTTCACATTTTTTTTTTCTTCGACGCCGGATTCACCGCGGCTTGGAGACAGTTCTCATACCCCGGATCCGATTTACATAACACGCCACTTTTTTTACTCTGAACTCCGAACGACTTTCGACGCCGGTGTACAACCCGGGAACGCTTTCTGTCAGCGTAAAAATCTCCTTTTTCTTGTACAACAAGTATCAAATACACATAAAAATAAAAAATAAAAAAATAAAAAAAAGTTATCAGATAAAAAAATAAAATGAAACAATAAAACAATAAAATATCAAAATAAACAAGTAGAATATCAATATATAAAAAAAAAGAGAAAGGAAAAATAAAATAAAATAAACTCCCAAGAATACATATATGTAAAAAACATTAGAATCTCTCAAATATTTTTCTTTTTTCCTCCATTGTCTGGGGACAGACAATAAGTTGGGGGAGGAGCACTTCACTTCCAAATGGAAAAACACCAAGATTTTTTTGATTTTTTTCTCTTCCCTCTCAACAGAAAACTGATCCTCAACTGCCATACATCAAATATACTCATCATTCAAAGCACACATTCTACATATTTTCTACTCACTCCACCTCATCATCAGCTCATCACAAACTCAACATATTTTCTACTCATTCCACCCAGCATCAGCTCATCACAAACTCAACATATTTTCTACTCATTCCACCCATCAACATCACATCACAGAGAGGTTCCCTTTTTTATTATTATTCTACATATATTATTTCCCACTCATTCCAACCCATGAAGAACAATCAAGCATCCTCTCAGTTTCCACCCTTCACCCAATGAAAATTCCATCCAATCAAACCAAATCAGAAACCACTTAACTCAACATCAAGATATTTTACCATACCCCAAAGGACATAGTCATATCAGCACCAATACCCAGAGGCCAAAGGATTACTCAGATTAGAAGATATATAAAACCAGACTAAGAAGAATTGTTGCTCCTACTATACCACCACCTCAAGAATTATCAGTAAGCATTTATTAGTGTCCAAGAATTTCAAGAAGATATGAATAAGAATAAGAAGGCTAGAATGAACATTTATTAGAAATACATGTATACAAGTACAATGATGGCTTAGTATTTGAGTCTAATAAATAATGAACCTAGCTTATAATTAAAATAAAATCAAGAATTTCAAGGATACTTTTACATGAAGAACATATTCAGCAAGATGGCATACTGGAAGGAATTTCAACCACTTTAAAGACTATAATATATATTTTACAAGAAGATTAATACAATGGATAATGGATACATGGATATTGAATACTATGGAAATTGGACTTTGGATCAAATTATACTGGATTGGCTCATACTGGACACTGGCATGGACTAATACTGGATTGGATCACTTGGAACTTGGACAGGAATACTCTGGACTTCCATGGATCACTTTTTTTTCCAGCCCTTTCTCTTTTGGCTGCATTGTCTGGGGTCAGACAATAAGTTGAGGGAGGATGTGGTGATCCATTCCACTTCATTACTATATTGTAAAGATTACTTATCATTCATAAACCCCAAATATTTACACATATACACATATAAATCCCAAACCTTACACATATTCACCATTATTATTGCATAATCAGATTCTACACCCCATTTTAACCCTAGTCACTGTAAGAAGTCGCTTTCGACTCTTCACTGTGCGTGTTCGTGGGCACTAGAAACAGGACCTTATGTCCTGGGAGACCAAATTTCTAGAACCTAGGTTTGTTTTGCTAGCTCAGTAAAGTATAAAGGTTGGTTAATGGTCTCTCTACAAATACTTTTAGACAGAAGAAAGTGATGGAGAAAGGAAAGAAAGAATAAAGTAAACAAGTGAAATGTTATTAGCTCACCTAGCTCAGTAAAGTATAAAGGTTGGTTAATGGTCTCTACTGAGCTAGGTGGGGTGCGGGGGAATGTGAGAATAAGTAGTGAGTCCGGTGTTTGATTATATAAGCCCATTGGTTGGTGAAGCCCGCGCAAGGGGGGTTTACAGTCTCCCCCCCTTTTGAAAATCTGAGTTGAAGATGACAATACGAGAAGAGATAAAAGAAAAAAAAATGAAAAAATGAAAACCGGAAAAGGCCAGGTTGGATACCGTCCGGAACCTGGAGAAATCAAAATAACCCGGGGTGTGCTCACAGCGTGGCCAAGGTGATGTTGCGACTTCATAGGTAGTAGAGCCCTCAGAGGTGCATAACTGGGTGGAACTTACTTTTTTAGTTCCCCCGCCCGTGGTAACTCCTCTGGTTCGTGGAATCGCTTAACTTTTGAGACATGAAAGGTTCGATGACGGCGATCCCCTTGTGGAAGCGCCAGTTGGATGCTTTGGCCGTGGTTGAAGACCCGCTCAATGCGGTATGGTCCTTCGAACCGTTCCTTCAACTTGTCGACTCCCCCCTGGTGTCGTCCCCGCCAGTCCGCGGAGTTGAGGAGGACCCATGTGTCCGGTTTGAGAGGGGCTTGATCTTTCTGACGCTTGTTGTGTTGAAGTGCTTGCTGGACCCTGTTGGTCCACAAGGTGTCACGGGCGTCAGCCCAGGCGCCTTCGCGCTGTTTCAGCCAGGCTCGAAGTGACGCAGGATCGTCCGAGGGGGTTTCCTGTGGTGAAAAGAGGCTGGGTTGTCGTCCGTAAACCAGTTCAAATGGTGAGTAGCCCGTTGACACGTTGATGGCGGAATTGATGGCAAATTCCACGGCTGGGAGCGCTTCTAGCCAGCGGTGTTGCTTCTTCGCCGTGAAGGTACGAAGGACCTGCCCGACCGTTTTGTTGGTCCTTTCACTGCGTCCGTCCGCTTGCGGGTGGAAGGCTGAAGACATGTGGAATTTGATGTTGAGTTTCTCCATGAGAGTCTTCCAAAACTTGGACGTCCATGTTTTGTCACGGTCGCTAATGATGGACGTGGGCGCGCCGAAAGTACCAATCCAACCGCTAAAGAAACGGGTAGCTGTCTTTTCGGCCGTGTCTTTTTGGAGAACCGGGATGATGCGGGTGAAACCTGATAACCGGCACGTGCATGTCAAAATCATGTCGTAATTGGCGGAAGCTTTCAGGGGTCCAACAAAGTCGATGGCGAGATCTCGTAACGGTGATCGGGGAACGGGAGGGGTCAGCATTTTTCCAGGTGGGGCCGTCGTTGGCGCCTTTGTCTTCTGACAAACTTCGCACGTCTTGATAAACCGCTCTGTGTCTCGAGCCATCCGAGGCCAGAAAAATTCGCGACGGAGTTCTGTGACCGTCTTTAAGTAGCCAAGATGACCGAGCCGTTGATGACAATCTTCAATGAGTTGGTTGCGGAGACTCACGTCGTCGGGGATAACTAGTCGACCCTCGACCCACAACAACCCCTCGATTTCGACACAATCGTCACGAAGCGGGGCCACCTTTCTGAGAGCCTTACAGAAACCATCTTTCTCGTATCCTGTTAGAATTTGAGATCTCAGTGTGCCGGATAGCTCCGTTCGAAACTCGGTTAGGGCGGCTACGCAGGCAATGTCTTCTGGGCTAACTGGTTGGTCTTCCTCCGAGGTCATCTTGCGGGAGAGTGCATCGGCTACCGTGTTGTCTTCCCCGCGGACGTATTCGAAACGCAGATCAAAATCAGCCAGTAATTCAAGCCATCTTGCCTGGCGTCTGCTGAGTGTGCGCTGCTTCATGAGATATGTGAGAGAGTGATGGTCCGTCATCACGTTGACCTTCATACCAAGCAGAAGCATCTTCCACTTCTGAAGCGCGTGCACCACCGCCAGGAGTTCCTGTTCGTGCACCGGATAATTGCGCTCAGCCGGGTTCATTTGATGTGACTCGTATGCGATGGGCGCAGCGGACTTCCATTCTTTTCCCTGAAAAAGTGCGGCCCCGAGTCCGTGGCCGCTCGCGTCCGTGAAAAGCCAGAGGGGGTCAGGCGAGTCGTAGTCGATGTTCCTCAAACAGGGGAGAGAGGTCATGAGTCGCTTAATGTTATTAAAGGCTTGTTCCTCTGCTTCTCCCCAATTGAAATCTTTAGGGTCCAGTTTGGAGCTTGTCAGAGGTGTCAACGTACCGACATATTTTTGCAGTCCCCAGATGAATTTTTTCATCCATTGGACCGTCCCTAGGAATTTCTTCACGCCTTTGGCGGACCGGGGTGTTGGCCAATCTAGTATATCTTTGATTTTGCTATCGTCGGCTTGAAACCCTCCCGCCGAAATCCAATGTCCCAGAAACTTTATGCGATCCCGAAAAAGGCGTGTTTTCTTTGGACTACAATAAAGGTTCGCGCTCCGAAGTCGTTGAAGTACCTGTCGGACGTGGGCCTCGTGTTCCGCAGTTGTTTGAGAAAAAATAACAATGTCATCAAGATAAACTACACAGACGTCATTCAACAGTTCCCCCAAAGCCTCTTCAAGGCGAGCCTGGTGGGTGGCAGGTGCGTTGGTCAGTCCCATTGGCATCACGCACCACTCTATCAGTCCCCACGGTGTTTTCACCGCAGTTAAGGGGATGTCCTCCTCGCGCATCCTGGTCTGGAAAAACGCATTGGTCTGGTCCAGGATTGAGAAAACACGGCCGGACGCTACCAAGCGAACCAATTCGTCCACGTTGGGTAGAGGAGATCGATCACGGACTGTCAAACCATTGAGTGTCCGATAATCGCAGATCCACCGGGGAAGAGCCGTGGGATCCTTTTTCGGAATAATAAAGCTGGGGGACGCATACTGACTCGTAGAGCGTCGTATTCGCCCCGCTGTCATGTGCTGGTCGTAAAGGGTCCTCCAAGCCTTCAAATGTTTTTGTGGATAAGCGTACTGCCTCTCATTGACGACGGCCGCTGGATCTGTGAGAACAATTTTATGGCGGACTTTTGAAGCCATGTCCTGCAGCTTGGCGGGAAATGAATTAGGCAGGAAAAGTCCTTCAGATTCCGCTTCGTCGGAGATAGGAGGGATGTCAACAGGAAAAATGTCCTGAAATTCTAGGAGTACTTGTTGTTCCCGCGACACATTGGGATGTTGATTAGTCCCCAGAGGTGACGGTGGAATGGTTTCCTTATCTAATTTGGGATTTTCATTGCTTATCAAAGGAATAGATGTGTCCCGCCGGATTGACCGGTCAGGGATAGAGATAGACATGGAAAAAGTAGAAAGGAAAGGCATGCCTAGAATCATGTCATGATGACCTGAAACTGGGCCTATCGTGAAATGCACATCCGCAAAGGTCGTTTGATGACTGGGATCGAAAAGGGTGGCGGTACAGGAGTGATTCAAAATTATTGGTTCAGTCCGAACGCTAGCGAGCGCCAGGTTGATCCTCGTTGGTCGTCCTGCTTCGGCTCGCGTCAAATTCGCCAAAGAGACTGCTTCCTCAGAAATCAGATTGATCTCTGACCCTGTGTCAATGAGACCTCGTAAGTGGACGCCATTGCATACGAGATCAAGGATGATGCGGCGGAATTGGTGGGAGCCCACGTACCTATCTGCCGAGGCTGACGCGAGTTCCTCGTCAAGCGTCGCCAGCGCAGCAATCGAAGCTTGGTCCATCTCTGGGAACAAGTTGTCATTGGTAACTGCAGCGACCGAAGCCGCTCTAATTGGCGGTCTTCCAGCGGGCGGGTGAGTTGGTTTCCCGGCTGACGAGCCCGCTGCCGGTCCCTTTGGTCGGGGTGCTTTATAAGCGTCGGTTTTCGGAGGTGTTCTGAACTCGCCAGGTATGTTAACAAAGTTGCGGTCGCATGGATTGGGGCAGGCGCCTGGTGTGTTCCCACAAGCCGTCTTACAGTGATGGCACAAACCCTTCGAATCCAAAAAGGAGTGTAAACGCCAGAGTTTCTCTTCGCGACTCAATGTTGGAGTCGGCGGATTGGCTGGTTGATTCATTGGCTTGGATCTTGTTGACCCCCGGCGGGGCATGTGCTCGTCAAATCCCGCCATCCGATGTTCAAAAGAGGAATATTCGAAGGGGTAGGTGAGCAGCAGTTGAAAATCATGTGCCTTCATTTTCAACTCCGGAAGTAGGCCAAACGTTATCGCTTCCGCTAATTCAAATTCACCGATAGTAGCCTTCTCAAAATTGATTAGATTCCGTAACGTACGGCCTCTAGTACTGTAGGCCAGGAACGACTCGGATTCAAACATCTTGAGATGGCGAAGTTGTTCGCGCAGTTTTGTACACCATAGCGCTGGCAATGCAAAATTGATCAGGCGAGATTTGAAACTAACCCACGTTCCACTGACATGTATATCGACGTCGTTTATGTAGAACGACAGTGTATTGGTTTCGCGGATGAGGCCGCCGGCGATTCGGATTTTGTCCTTATCGAGAGACACCCCTTTGGTGTCGAGGAAAATCTCAAGCGCTCGCAGCCAGTTGAGGAGAGGTTCGACTGCTTGGAAGGGTCCATTGAAGACAGGACCGTCCCCGATTCGGAAACGTTGAAGGTCCACTCCACGTAACGTTGGATCATGGTTGGGGAGGTCTGTGTCTGGTTTGATTGTCATCCGAAGCATCGATTGTTCGAACAGTGCAAAACGCTCGGCCGTCGCTCGGCGCTCGGCTGCAACTGCTTCCCTGTCTGCTTGGGCCTGAAGAGTGCTGGCGTGTTGGGCCGCTAATAATAATCGCACGAGCTCCCGAGTCGACGAAGTGTCCCGTTTGGGGTCTGCAGGGAGCTCAGACGTCGCGGCTAAATCGCCTAGCGGTCGGGTCCCTTCTGCAGGTGACTGATCCGCTGATGGCTGCATCTCGGCCGGTTTCAGGAACGGAGATGGGATTTCGTTGGGTTCGGGAGAGGCGATTGGAGGGGGCGTCGATGGTAGTTCGATCGAGCACGTTTGAGGTACGGCGGCTGCCTCTTTTGCTTTATTTGCTAGACGGCGTCGTTCAGCGTTCCCTGCGCGCAAAATCGCTTCTGGGTCGGTGATTGCGGTGAGGTCGTTGTCGGATGTGTTTCTCCTAGTTGACATGAATTTTTCACGTCGACGAGGGTGATGGTTGAGGTTCGAGAAAAAAAAAGTGTAAGAAGTCGCTTTCGACTCTTCACTGTGCGTGTTCGTGGGCACTAGAAACAGGACCTTATGTCCTGGGAGACCAAATTTCTAGAACCTAGGTTTGTTTTGCTAGCTCAGTAAAGTATAAAGGTTGGTTAATGGTCTCTCTACAAATACTTTTAGACAGAAGAAAGTGATGGAGAAAGGAAAGAAAGAATAAAGTAAACAAGTGAAATGTTATTAGCTCACCTAGCTCAGTAAAGTATAAAGGTTGGTTAATGGTCTCTACTGAGCTAGGTGGGGTGCGGGGGAATGTGAGAATAAGTAGTGAGTCCGGTGTTTGATTATATAAGCCCATTGGTTGGTGAAGCCCGCGCAAGGGGGGTTTACAGTCACTCACTCCAACCACCCTCAAATTCCTCATGGTTCAAGAGTTACAGGCAAACCAAGAATAATCCAGCAAGTTACAGTGTAAAGCAAGTTATAGAATACAATAAGTACATATTATAAGTAGATATATTACACAACCAAGATACAAAATAAATATTATATAAAATACATAGACACTACATAACATACACTGCACATGACTAGGCTTTATTCAGTAACATCTTACATCATATCTACTGTACATATATTCTACCTTCCCACTACTCATCTGTCACTATCATGACTATTTCATATAAGTCACTTTCTCACTACTCATCTGTCATGTTCTTCCTTTTTCCCACCAGCTACATGTCATAGCCTAGTTGTTCCTCCCTCCAGCCTTATGGCTCCTCCTCTTTCTCAGATATATAAGGACACCTGTTCCTCCCTCTTGTTCCCTTATGGACCCCTGACTTACTAAATATCCCCCCAACATATACCAGCATTACAGATCCCATAAACTAGTATACATACATAGTAGAAGTCACCATCAACCTATAAATATATCAATATAAATATCAGTTTAGATTCAATATAAGAAGATTGCCCCTCTCTCTTTCTTGACCCACCTTGACTCCAAAGCTACAAACCCTTGCCTCTTATTATACTTATATTACATATACTTTATACATCTCATCCCCCCTTATCCATCCCTCTCACCTGGTGTGTGTGGTAAACAAGCACATTAGTATTAGTCTTCTAAGAGTAGATATAAATTAGCCACACCTTTTATTTTATTCTTAGTGTTACACTCATCCCCTTAGCATTAGTCAGGAAGGCAGCTCTTATATCAGCACCTTTGTCATAACCTACATTAGTACTAGTGTAGTTATACATATCCCTTCCAAGCTCTATTCTGTCCATTGAGTAGTTCCACACCGGCCGGGAGGACTTCCTCCTGGCCGACAAGGTTGTATAACCTCGTCAGCCGGGAGGAAGTCCTCCTGGCTGACGAGGTTATACAGCCTTGTGAGGTGGAGGGCTCACTCACGTAATTGAATGGGCCCTCCCATTCGATTACGTGAGCGAGGGGGGACCCGCACGCCAAACAATTGGTGTGCGGGGCCCACACGCCAATTTTATTTGGCGTGCGGGGCCCACACGCCAAAAAAATGGTGTGTGGGAACCACACGCCATTTTTGGCGTGTGGGTCTCACACGCCCTTTTTTTTTGGCGTGTAGACCCTACACGCCAAAAAAAATGGCGTGTAGGCCCCGCATGCCAAAAAAAATTGGCGTGCGGGTTGGCGTTGGCGTGCGCTTATCAACGCCCCATATTTGCAGCTTACCAGAGAATGTCAAGATTGGACACCTGCCACCGGGGTTCATCCAAAGTACTGGTCCCTCTCATTGCAGTGTTTTCAAGCTAGTTCGGGAATGCTTGAAGCATACTCAAGTTACTCTTCGTAATCATGTAGGTCTCCTGACTGGTTTCAGATCTCCAAATTCTAACTAATTAATCTACTGCATCTCCTGCATCTTTGCAGCTCCTGAAGAACATTGTGGAAAACAGCCTTTTCAAGGTTCAAGGTCTGGCTCCAAGCCTGAAGGACTTATACAACCTTGTAAGTTTTTCTCCACTCCAGTACAAAATGTGGATATGCCTCTAATTCATGACCAACAGGTCTCTTCCACCTTCTCTGTCACGGCTACACAAGGTGCTTCAGATGATTGGTCAAAAATTGATGTTCAAACAAAAGTTTGGTTTGCCTATCTGCAATTGGAAATGGCCCAGTTTGTGTTGACACCTACTCCGGGACATGGTAAGCAATGGATCAACATTGACAACCAGCTACTCTTCATAAGCCAACAATCAGCGGACTACCTCAGAGAGTATGTCATTTTTTTAATCATCTACTTGACCCCGTGTTATTCAAACTAACTTGTTCATTTTCCAGATGGGCAAAACTCATCTTGCAAAGGGATGATGCCATTTTTGGCCCCAAGGGTGTGGTTTATGCAGATGTCCAACACTTGCCACATCTGCCTACCCACGAAGAGGTTTTGGATAAAGTTTGCCAGCGTTTCCCTTCCGCTGCTTACACTTGAATTGTGACTGTCATTAGCATGCAATGGTTTTCTACCGGTTTGGTTCGAACCCTTTCCAACGCTTCTCTACTATTAGATTTTTTTTTGTTTCTCTTTCTGTACTTCGCTGTCTATCATCAACTGCCTGCCGGTGTAATATCACCGTTTTATGGTTTAAATCCTCCCCCAATGAGTGTAATACAACAACCATTTCATGAATTACATCCTCCGCCAATGAGTCGTAACCACCAAAAGTAAGAAAATATGTATATAAATGATTGAGCTACCGCGGCAATAAAATTGCCAGTGGAACTAAAATGCAAAATGCCGGCGCCTGCCCGACTGGAAGAGACCCGGAACGAAAACAAAAATTGAAAATAATAAATAGAGAGATTCTAAAAATACATAAATGCCGGCCATTCTGCGGCCGGAAGAAGGGCCTGCGTCTTTACCGGTGTCAGCGGTGGGTTACTCTGGGGTGATTAAAATCCACTCGATGGAAATTTGCTGGAATTGACCAGCGGCTCCGAGTCGTAGATGGGGTTGAATCTGGTCCAAGAGTTTACGCCCAGCCGGTGATAAGTTTTGAGAGTTTCAGGCTTGAGGGTCCAGACAGTGATATGTAGATATGTTTTGGTCAAGCAAGCTGGAAGTAGTGATGTGTAGATGTATCTTTGAGCTCAAGAGGAATGGGTAAAATAAAAGTATGTTATTATTATCTTCTCTTCTGAAAGTCTGGGGATCAAGAGAGTTCAGAGGGTACAACTTTATATGAGGCTTGCTGAGGTTGACTAAATACAAGCATATGTAAAGTATGTTAATAATGAAATGAGTGAAATTAAGGTGAAACTTTAAGGAAACTGCAGATGGTGTAGTAAAATAATATGTTGGCCAGTCTAGGGGTGACTATGATTTACTTGCCAGCTGACAACCGGGAAGCCTATTTCATGCATTGGCTCGTCGGGGCCCAAACGTTGGGCAGAGGTTTTTGCAATGGTGGGCTAACATCCTCATGAGGTTCCAGGAGTGGGTGGTCTGACGTTGAGCTACCATGATTTCTCCGTTGAATCACGGTCCCAGAAACCCCAACCAACTTAACCAACATTGGTTGTGAACGCGCCAACCGCATGTCAACGTTGTGCTGCAGTGAGCAGCGCAACGTTCCATCAACCTCTGGACCCTTTGTTGACGCAACGTTGCACTGCTCCTGTGGTGTACAATCCTTGCACAACATTTGGATTTGAAAATTTGGGAGACCATCTTGGCATTTCGTTGGAGACCATCTTGGCATGTTGTTGGAGACCACCTTGGCATTTCGTACACGTAAATACCTTCATTCGTCGTACATGAACCAAATGCGGCAGCTAACCAACCTCAGTGAGTTATTTACTTGATGAGGTTTCAAGTTCACTGAAGTGGCGTATGTGGCGGACGCAATTGTCCAACCGAATAACTAATCAGTAACTTCAAATCAGAACCAGCAAGCTGGTTTGGGAAATGAATCAGCCTATAGGGTGCTTGAAAAATGATGAAGGGAATTTATTGGCTGGGGTGGTTTTGCAAAGATAATACTCAAAAGGTCTGGTGCTCTGATGTAGGAGTATAGTATTTCCGATTTATTCATAAAGCTCATGTGCCTAGATTGAAAAATACCCAGCTAAGAGCATCCACTATTGTCTTGCTGAGCTCTCAGAAACTACAGCACCTTTAGCAAGGCACACAGGGCTCTTCAGTTTCTGTAAAAAGAAAACATAACCTTGGGGATTTGTATTGTGCCTCTTGAACTGCTGGACCAAGTGTCTCCTTCCTTGGACAATCCCCAACTGTTCTTGGTAAATCCACACAATCAATCCATTCAGACAACCAGGCCTGTTGTGGTGGAGAAGGTGGGTAAGGTCACCCATACAGAACTCAAAGGTGCAGAGAACAGGTGCGGATACAAATATATTAGTGAGAGGAGGTGTTCTAAAAATGATGATAATTTTAGAGAACAAAAACCAGACTAAAGACAAAACAACATCAGGAGATATAATAAAAATAATGAAGAATAAGATAGAGACATACCACTAATGTAAATGGAAAATTATTTTATACGGTTGAGGACTTTTTGGATGAGACTAGTGATGAGAAGTGAGCAAGATGTTCTTAAGAAAGAAAAATAATAACGGACTTAAGAAAATAGAAGTTCAGTGTACATCAAACAAAGAGAAAAGATAAAAAAAGTGAAAATGAAAAACAAACATGGCAGCAGTGAGCAGAGAGTATTTTAGGAAGGTAGATTAAGAAGGGGACTTAAGTAATGAGCAGATTGTTTTAGGAAAGTAGGTTTAGAAGGGGATTTGAGCAATGGGCAGATTTTGATAAGAGCAGTAGTAGTTTATAAGGTTGTATGGGATCTTGAGTACGGTAGGAGTGAATCAAATCTTGAAGATGATTGAGGAAAAAAGAAAGACCAAGATCTCTTGTTGATTTAGTTGTATTGATTGATTTAACTAGAACCCTAAGTGTTACTTTAGTGATGTGCTGCAGACTGATTCTGATTTCACCAATATTTCAACAGAAGGCTTCCTCCTGGTCAAATATGTAGGAAAGTGAGGTCAAAAAATTTATTGCAGCAAATACCAACAGCTAATAGTAGTATGTAACTCAATAATAGATGAGAAATTAGAAACACAATCGTAAAAAACATAGTGATGAGAAAGAATGAGATCACTGAGTACCTTCAGTTGTTCTGGTCCTAACTTTGACTCAATAAGATATAGAAATGAAAATGAAAATGACAAACAAGCCTATGATAAGAAAGAAAGATAAATATGACATGCTAACACAAAGGAATGTAGAGAAAAAGTTGATTGAGATAAAATTCTGATTATACCTCCACTTGATTTATAATCAAGCTCCTCCCAAATCTTCTTCAATCTTATCAAGTGTTGTTATTGGAACCTGAATTGTACAGAAAAGATTGAAATTTGCAGTTAATTAATGGCTTGGGTTGTTGAAAGCAGATGATTGTTGTGGTTCTTCTTGAGTCTGGAGTTCACACACATGAATTGCGGGCTTTGAGAATACTCCAACTTTCTTCATGTTGCATATGCAATATGTTGACTATTTTGAGTTCAAACAACTGCATTTACAGATCAGGGGCACTTATTTGACAAAATAGACTGTTTAACCTTATTGACCTGGAGTGATCTCTCCCAGTTTAATAAACTTTTTACCCTCATTGAATGGAAACACATTTCCTGCTGGTCAACAAGGTTGTATAGGCTTATCACCCCAGAAAGGTTTGTTGTCAAATATGTTAGGATTTCAGCTCAGGAAGTCAAGTTGCAAGAGGCTGTTCAACGAACAAAGGGAACAGGACAAAGGAGCAGGTCTAAAGTGAAAAGGCTCAGACTTAATTTTTATCTCAGCTGGCAAAAAAACTAGCTAAATAGAAAACAAAAGGAATGGTCAACATGGGGGTGAGAGAAGACACAACATAAGCATATGTTCATAATGAGAAACATATGGAATAAGGCAAAAAGAATGACTGGACAACAATGGATGGACAGGGCATTTTCAAACAACAATGGATAAGAGAAAAACATTACAATTAGTAATGGACGGCATCATAATGTAATGATGGCAGTAAGACATGGCATCACACATGTGATTGAAAAGTAATACAAAGAATGTGAGCAGACACAGATTTAACATTCTGACAAAACAATCCTGACATCAGTGCCATGAAGAATCAAGGTCAAGGTTATGCATAATTGTTTATGGAGAACTAAGTTGACAGTATAAAGTGAGTCATGCAGACAGATATAATTCAGGTGGAGACTTGTTGTTATTTTCTATCTTCCATCCTTTAACAAATCTTCCAACATTACTTGTTTCAGCCCTAGTTGGGATTAGAACATGAGACGGTTATATTGCTACTATTAGCTGTGATAATATTGTTGCAATAACATTTTGATCTCAAAAATTCCCACAAGATTACAATCCTTATATCATCTGGTTGAACGGAATTGCACTCCAAGAAGCTGTCTGGTCAGCTTCAGCGGAAGCAATACATCCCGGACGTGTTGCTCATCCCTCCCTGTTTTGTGTTTTCATTGCTTTAGCCAGGTCACCAGTTGGACAAACTGCATAGTTTCTGGTGACTATGGCTGATCTCTTGGTCTGGCGGAGTACATATTCAGGCCCCGTGCAATAAGCGTGTAACACGCATCCTCCCGTGGAGAATGACTTATAAGCAGCTACTTTCCCCTCCACTTGGGAGATTCAAAGCCCCCTCCACACACACATTCCAGCTCTTTGTTTCCTCCTTGTTTATATTTCTGCTCGTCCGCTAGCGGTCGACTTTTATCAACCTTGTTTATCTCCTGTAATCATAAACCTTGGAAACTTTGACAGCTCAACCGTTTGATAGAACGAAGTCACCCAGCGGCACCCATCAACCCGATCAACTTTTTGACTTTGATAGTCATCATCTAACACGGCCCGGTAGTCGAACTCTCTGAAGCAAGATTAACTTCCCCCACTCAGCCTCTCGGTTAGCCGTCATTTGTCCGTCTCCCCAAATTTCCGACCTTACACTAACCTGCTTCTCTCGCTCCAGGAGTATTAGCGCTATGTTGAACATGAACGTCAGCTTGATGATGACTGTAACCTTTGCAGTCTTGATGATCGGAGCACTTCCCTCTCCACTACCCAAGGACACAGCGACTCCTGCCTCCAGTCAAGGCCGTCGAGCCACTGCAAACCAGCTGGACAGACGGCTCCTTCCCTTCGCCGCCCCGGGCGTAGGAGCGGGTATTGTTGGGGCTGTTCTTGGCGGACCAGGCCCCGTTGGTGGTCCTATTCCCAGCCCGCCTCCGATGGGTCCAGTTGTTGTTCCAGGTGACTTCCCAGGTCCCATAGCAGGTGGTCGATTTGAAGGAGCCGCAGATGCTGCCGCGAATGCAGATGCCGAGGGAAGCTCTAACGCAGGCGGGGCTGGTCGCAACGTGGCTACTACCAAAGCCAAGGCTGCCGCCAGTGCTGCTGTCAAAGCACCTCGTGAGTTTGGACCCGGCTCAGGCAGCTCGGCCGCGAATGCCGACCTCGCAGCAGGCTCTGGTCATGCGGAAGGATTAGTTCATGCAGGTGCTGGAGCCTCTGCTGGCGAGCCCACCACAGCGGCCGTCAACGCCGACGCGGCTGCTGATGCTAATGTAAAGAGCTCTCAACAAGTAGGCAAGTCTAATCCTAACACCCCTGCCTCACATAGCGACGCGGCCGCGGACGTCAATGCAGAGAGCTCACATTTGATTGGTAATGCCAACCCCAATTCCTCTGCTGCCGGAAATGGTCCTGCTGTCGCCAAAAATCCATCGCCAGCCCAAGCCAAAGGATCAGCAGACGCCAAAGCCTCGGCCTCAGCCCAAGCTAAAGGTCTCGCCGATGCCAGCGGATTAGGTCACGCAGACAGTGCCTCCTCCATCAAATCTTCTCCTTCCGCCGACCAGAAACAACAATCATGAATATCGAAGTCTGCCCTCTACAGCTCCCTCTCTTCGCCGTTCTGAGCTTGTCAGCCGACACAACATCAGAAACACAACACTTCTCACCAACATTGGGCAAATGACGGAAATTTTTCTCCTCCTACTCTAACTATGTACCATCAATGAAGGTTGCGCTTTGCAACATAAACCTACTTTGTTAGCATTTGTAAATGATGTGGCGCACGCACTCCTCTTTGAGCTCTAGATTTAGACGTATAGGCTTCTGATAACAAGCGGCATACTATCACTGAAGCTCCCACCCCGCTGAAACCCCAGGACTTGCCAAACCCAGTTTGCCGCACATGTTGACACAGCACCGCCAACAAACCACACAGCTGACATGAGTCCCTCTTTGTGAAGACAGAGACAGTAGTTCAGCTTGCAAGAGACAAAGGGTGCCTAGCCCCAAACCCAAATGGGCCAAAGAACCAGGTTATAATTAGTCTTTCAGAACACGTACATGCAATGAGTTTCAAAGGTTGAGATCAGACCGGCGAGCTTACAAAACTATGTCAGCAGTAACATTTGACGAGGAGAACTGATGATTGAAACGTATCACTTGACTTCAGCCCCAGTCTCCCAAGCTACGTTAGATCATAACAAAGAGTGTACCATCCAAAGATCAAGCAACAACTGCAACAGGTAACTTATAAGCTGAATCAAATCACGATGAAGTCTTTGACAAACGGCAGGATGTAACTTATTCATAAGTCTGCCACTCAGTCATCAAATAGAGACAATCAACCCAATAGCTGTGGACAGCTTCCAAGTCACAACCAAATTAACTTTTCCTACTAGCTCAGGTCGCATCAACTATTCTTCCTGCTCCTCCCACTGGAAACAGAAACAATTAACCTCCCGGCTGTTACAAATTTCTCCCTTGCCGCTTTGGAAACTGCCCCCCAGCCTCCACAACAATAGACACTCAACACCATTCCTTGGCATGAGCAGCTTTACAGACTTTTGTGAAACGTAATTGGAAGAAGGTTTGCCTTTGGCATGGGTTGACTAGGTGTCAGCACCCTGGGATAGAATGGGGGGAGGAACAGCTCAGACCCAGATGAGAGGAAACAGAAAGTGATGAAGAGAATGAAGAGAAAGAGAGAAAGAAAATACAGGGAAAACAGCTAGTAATATGGTAGCCTTAGATTACATCATCACAAGCCCCCTGTTTTTCCATCTTTCCATATAACTCATCCAATCTCTTAACTTTCTTTGTCTATTAATCCAACTGTGAATATTCAATGAACATTTTGCTTTGTAAATTGAACCAAATTTTTCCTTATTGTGTTTTTCAAAATGTTTTGAAGGATTTGCTCCAAGGTTCGTGAGAAATGTCAAAACAGAGTTTAAAGTTTTCTTTTTAGCTTTGGGGTTTCCACCTCCAAAAGCCATAATAATATCATTTGCAAGAAAAATGGCACAGCAGCCACAATTGCTGTCTGTTGATGGCTTGGATGGTCAACAGCTGTTTTTCTCATCCAGTCTGGATGGTCAGCAGCTGCATTAATTCTATCTGCTATCAAATCCACTGGCCTTATCAAACATCAATTTTGAGCCAAGACCCATAACAATAGCCCATTTTGGCCTGGATCTCTTTCCAGGAGAGAACCCACCACCAGGGTTATTTTAGTAATAGTGAATCCCAGTGTATCCACCTTTCTGGGGAGCCTGAGAAAAGCTTTCCAGTGAGTGGCTTTTAATTCTAATTTGTATTTATCAGCTGCTTACCAATAAATTTCTTTTTATGAATACAAAATGAGGTTAGCCCCAAATTTTTAAGCTCAATACTAGCTTTACTCTGCAATACTCAGAAAAAGAAATCAATATAATCTTGGCTGGGCTCCACTTGCATTGACTTGTAATTTCATAGTTGAAATCAATGCTGGAGCCAATAATCTGGCTGATTTTCAAGATGTGGTGGCTGGAGCATGCAAAAACCCCTTGAAAACCCTGGCATATTGATTAGCAGTTCCATTTCCGGATTTGAAAATTTTGATGAATGCTAAAATTACACCCGAGTTTGCCAAAATGGTTAGAATTTGCCTTCAGAATAACTTGTAGGACATTCAAACCCTTTTTTCAATTTCAGGCCTATTTTCAGGCTTAAATTCACCCATTTGTGTGTAAAATGGCTACATTTTGGTGATTTCTGGAGTATTTAAGCGGTTCTTGGGGAACCTTCCATTAAGAAAACTGTTCATCTTCAATTCAGGAAATGCTTTTTGGAAATTAAACTCCATTTTTTGGTTTGAGCCCCGTTTCTGGGCTTTGAATACCTCCTTTTGGAAAAGAAATAGGTGAATTTTGGCCATTTCGTGACCATTAGGGGGTGTCAAATATGACTAAATCCACCATTATCTAATCAACTGGTTTTGCAAATCCACCATTTTTAAAAACCATTGATACCCATATAAAATTGGTCAGAATTTCCAAAATCCAAATTTTGTTGAATATTTTAATTCACTGGTTTTAATGGTGGATTTGGTCATATTTGATACCCCCTATTAAAGATGTTTTTATTTCCAAAAGGATCAGGGAATAAATTCAAGTTTGAGAGGATATAATATTCCTTTTTTGGGTAGCAGGAACCTATCATGAATTTTAATTCCCCTATTTGTGTCTAAAATAGCACTATTTGGGGCTTTCATGGCTATTAGGGGGTATCAAATATGACCAAATCCACCATTATCTAATCAACTGGTTTTGAAAATCCACAATTTTTAAAAACCATGGATATCTATATAAAATGGTTCAGAATTCTCAAAAGTAAAATTTTGTTGACAAATCTAATTCACTGGTTTTAATTGTGGATTTGGCCATATTTAATACCCCATATTCAAGAGGTTTAGAGTGCACCAAGCACCAAACTAAACATTTTATTTCAATTTATTAATCTTCAAGAGACTTTTTGAAGCCTTTTTCTCATTCCAGACCGCTGTCATGACTTTCAATTTCCCCATTTGTCACCAAAATAGCACCATTTTGGCCATTTTGTGGCTAATCAAGAGGTTTAGTCTTAGATTTCATCAAGGAAAAAATAAAACCTTGATATTTTGTTCATCAATCAATAAGGAAACATGAAGGCCCTTTTCTGGTTCCACACCCCTTTTATGACTTTAGTCTCCCCCATATGTCCCCAAAATAGCACCGTTTTGGCCATTTCATGGCTATTCAAGAGGTTTAGATTGCACAAAGAAAAATATTGAACATCTTGGTTTAATTTATTAATCTATGAGTGGTAAATTGGAGCCCTTTTTTGGTTCAAGGCCTGTCATGACTTGACATTTCACCATTTGTACCCCAAATAGCACCATTTTGGCCATTTGGTTTGAAGTGCACCAAGAACTGGGTGACCATTGGGAATGCTTTAATCAATTTACAAGATATTTTTTTATTCCATAATCTGGTCCCAGATGCCTATCATGAATTTAGATTCCCACATTTGAGCCTAAAATAGCACCATTTTCGGCGTTTAATGGCTATTCACCAGGTTTATAAATCACCAAGCACCAGTGTAAAGCTTAGGATTCTATTTATTAACCTAGGAGAGAGTATGGAAGACCTTCTTCTGGTTCCAGGCACCTGTCATGACTTCTAATTATTCCCAGTATCGAAAGGTCGAGCTGGTGTCGTTTGGCGAAGATATTCGTGGGCAGGATTGAGTGGCTGTGTGATGGATTAAGGCTTGTCATCCAACCACAGCTGGGATAATGACATCATCCTCTGGTGTTTATGGCACAAATGGCAGAAATAAGCCTAATAAATTGGGGTTGTGCCCCAAACTCCATAACTTTATCATCTAACTTTTTCGAAAAGTCCAACTAGAATTGTTGGAAACACAAAAGTTTTGATTTATATTTTGCAGCCATAGTCTTAGTTTTTCTTTTCTTCTCTTCCCTTTGAACTCTGCGTGTTTTTTTTTGACATCACCAGACAGTTGAACATCTCCGAAATGAGAATACAAGGCACCAATAATCAACCACTTTTTGAAAACAAAAACCAAGAGACTTTGAAAATGAAAAAGAAATCAAAATGAGCAGCTTGACAGCCCTCTCAATCGGTGAGAGAATCTCATCGCGGCGAGCGATTCGAGTCAGCAACCTTCTTGCCAATGATGAGTATCACTATCAGCAAACAGGTCAAGAACTTGCCCGTAGTTGACTTTGTTGTGAGTGCTGATCTTGGATTGATACTTTATGCATTCCTCTTTACTTTTTGTTGTCACATTGAATCAATTCCTCATCATCTTGGTCCAACAGGCATCCAAAACCTCCTCAAGAATGCCTTATAATCGGTCTCTTGTCCCTGCCCATACAAGCCTCATCGTGCCATCCAAAGCCTGCCTCATATATATATAGAAATCCCCGCACCTTTCTTCTCCCCTATCCATCATATTCTTGTTCGTCCGCTAGCGGCCGACTCTTATCGACTGTTTTTTTATCTTCTGTTATCATAAACCCTCAAAGCTTTGAAAGCTCAAAAGTGTCTTAGAAGCAAGCCATCCAGCGGACCCTCTCAACCTGACTGGCTCACTGACTCTCAAAATCACACTTCATCAATCTTTATATACTCCGCAATTGCCCATAAGAAGACACACTTTCACCTGCCAACTTGTTGGTCAGTCAACTTTTCCGCACGTTTTGATCGGATTTTTTGACTTTGTGCTAACCACCAGCTAGGATGATTTTAACGATTTTAGAAAGATGCTGAACATGAACGTTAGCTCGATGGTCATCATTAGTCTTACATTCATGACTATTGGAGTCTTTACCTCCCCACTAAGCCATGATAGTCGTTCGACGGCAAGCGCTCCCTATATCACCAACAAGGGTCGGCGAGCTACTGGAAATCGAATGGATAAACGGGTCATTCCCTTTGGAGGCCCTGTGGCAGGCGTAGGCGTAGGACTTGATGCAGCTACTGGTCTTGTCGGGGCGGCTCTTGGTGCAGCTGGTTCTATTGGTGGCGCTTTTGGCGCTGGTATCGGACCTGGTCCGGTCGTTGGCCCACCTCCGGTTGACGTAGTCGCTGTTCCAGGTGGCGCTCCAGGCGTCATGGCTGGTGACCACATTGAAGGAGGAGCGGACGCGAGCGACGGCCAAAGCTTTGGTGCAGATACGGCCGGTAACGCGGCTGCTGCTAAAGCTGACAGTGCTGCTGATGCCGCCGCTGGAAGCCCTGGCCAGCCCATCCCCGGTCCTGAGAGCTCAGCCGCAAAAGCTGACGCGGCTGCTCACGCCAATGCAGGTGACAGGGTAGGTGGACCACATTCAACCGGTTTGGCCGATGCGGACGGGCCAGCCGCCGCAAACAGTGACGCTGATGCTGGCGGGGCCAGCCACGCAGATAGCTCCTCATCCAGTAGCGCATCTTCTTCCAACTAGAAACGGCGATCATGAACACCTTTCTCTGTCTAACTACCTTTACATCAACACCTTTACAAATGTTTAACTGGGATTAGGGCCAACACATCATACCTGTGAACCCATTTCTTACACCAACCACATTGTATTGCAATTCTCAACGATTTTTGTGTCTCAGTTCAATCTATCTTCTCTACATTGTTCAGGTATGGCTCGGTAGAATCTGGTAGATTGTATGAATCCTCTCTTCCCCCGGCTTGGCCCGGGATGAAGAGAGGTAGACGTGCTGCGGCGAGTCCGGGAGATGTATGTGACATCTATGTCACAACACCCCCCCTCTCGCCGTAGACGCCACTACACTATGTACACTGGTGTATGACAGGACAACAAAACATAAAAAAATATAAGGAAAGAGAAAAAAAATATAACAAAAAATAAGAGAATTAAAGAAATTAAACATGTCCCAACACTTTTGAGCATAAGCTGTAAAACAGGTCTGGACCCAAACTTTTAGTGAAGATGTCAGCGAGCTGATCTTTAGTACCTACCCAGTGTAACACTGTCTTTTTCTGAAACAACGCCTCATTCGTGATGTAGAAGTCTTGATCTGAATGTCTCGTCCTTTTGTTAGATGCATCGTCAGTTGAAACACGGATTGCAGATTGGTTATCACAATGCAAATGACCAATAAAATCTTTTCTTAGCACATCCTGTAGTAGATGTCTTACCCATAACGTCTGCCGCATTGCTATTCCTAGCGCCATGTATTCTGCGTGGCAAGTCAATGATGCCACCGACATTTGCCGTCGTGCAACCCACAGGACCGGACAATTCAAGAAAGATACAAGTACCCCATACAAAGACCTAGAGAATTCGCCGCCCCAAGACGCATCGCAAAATGTCTTGAGTGGCTTGTTGTCCAACGTCGGAAAAAAACAGAGTGATCTCTCTGTGGTGTTAGCAACATATCCTAGTAAATGTGTCAAACCCTTCCAGTGAACCGGACCCGGCTTTGCAGAGAAGCGCGCTAAATAGTTAACTGCAAAAGCAATATCTGGCTGCGTTCCTACGGCCAGATAGCTCAAACTTCCAATGACAGATAGGTACTTCCCAGACATTTTTGGGTCGCCGTCTGGATCCGTAACACCGTTGTAGTTGGGTGGCAAGGGGGTTGTCGACGTCGTAGAACCATCCCACTCTTCAGATAGGAGATTCTTGATTAATTCATTTTGAGATAGGATAAACCCAGAAGTAGTTCGCTTAACGTCCAGCCCAACGATGGCGGAGAGCTTAGGAGACCATTTGATCTTCAGCATTCCTTTCAGATCTGATTCGAGTCGGTGTAATAGATCTTCACTTGACGAAGTCACTACACCATCATCTATGTGTAGCCAGATCACTCCAACCACTGAAGGATGTCTCAGGACATATAGAGAATTGTCGTACTGTGAAGGTACGTAACCCAAATCCCCCAGAACTTGACGTAGGTGTAGCCACCAGCACCGCGCTGCTTGCCTCGTGCCATAAAGAGCCCTCTTTAGCAGCAGCGCGTGACCATGAGGTACATCCATCCCTTCTGGTGGATCCACCCAGATCTCCTTGTCAATCGGGGAATTTAAGTACGCTTCCACAAAATCAAAGCTGTGGACAGGCCACTTATAGGCTGCCGCTATCGTCAAGAGCAATCTCAATGAGACAAACGTTGCTGTAGGAGCAAAAGTCTCCAAAAAATCAGTTCCCGCAACCTGCGTGAAACCTTTTGCTACGAACCGCGCTTTAAAACGCACGCCCGAACCATCTAGGTCTGGTTTCACGGCAAAAACCCATTGTCCGCTGAGGGGCTTTTTATCTTGCGGTTTCGGAGCCACCAGCCATACTCTCATCTGTTCAAGATTGTTGAGTTCTATAGAGATGGCCTTCTTCCAGGCTTCCATGTCAGGTGAGCGCATTGCTTGCTTGAAAGTTTTAGGCACTGAGACCGAGTAGAACTGACAAAGCTCCATGATTTTATCAATGATCATTTCTTGATCATGGAACTCGATTTCCTTGCTGAAATCACCTAACTCCATCAGGTTTAGCACGAAGTCAAGCGACAGTTTCTTTGAAGATAGTACTGGCTGTTGATCCATCACTTCATCTGACTGCGTGGAATCAATAAAACGCTCGTTTTCATCATCAGCAAAACAAGCCATCGCCGACGCTATAAAAAGTTTCTCCAGCGGCAGCCAAAAGAGCCAGCCTTTACTGGCTTCCAGATGTCCGACCACCTGCGCTTTCAGCGCTCTAGGATCTAGTTTCTGTCGCTTTTCAGGCGGTACGTGGACATATGCATAGCTACCGAAGGAACAAAACGTTTCATATTGTGGTTTCACCCCAAACAAGGCCTCATATGGCGTCATTCGACCGCTGGACCTGTTGGGGATCCTATTCAAAATGTGTTTGGCCCACATGAACGCGTAATTCCAAAAGGAACAAGGAAGATTGCTATCAAAAAGAACAGTGCGGCCCATTGCCTGTACCGTCCTATTGAAACGTTCCACCATTCCATTCTGGTAATGGTGGTACGGCAGAGATCTTTCAGTGTGAATTCCCTTTGCGGTTAAGAAGTCGGAAAGCACTTTGTTTGCAAATTTGCCCCCGTTGTCGCTGCGCAACTGTGAGCCTGGGTCTCTAAAGTGACAACAGGACACAAGAAATGGGGGGCAACAGTTGTATTTCAAGGGATACAGAATACAACTGTTAGAGAAGAAGAAGGGAAAAGGGATAAGATTATTGATTGATCTGTGTTTCTAATAATCTGAGTGCTCTTTAATGATGATAATCAACAACTTGAAAAGTTGGATGAACTGTGCCAGAGTCTTTGAGAAGCAACAGTCTCTTCACACAATGGAAACGTGGAAGGTATCTGAGAAGACAAGTCTAATCAGCCCAGTTTTTTAGACTATGTCAAGCTGGATAGTCAAGGTTCTTTAGAGGGAAACCTATGTGGTTTGTTTCAAGGAAAAACCACAGAAAAAGATTGAAGCAAAGCTGATTGATCTCTGAGGATGATTGAAGCTGATCTGATCTGATGATTGGTGCTTGGATTGATCTGATTTGATGAGGGATGAGGACAGGAAAGGGGAAAGAAAGAAGGGGAGACAGAGAAGGACTTCTGTCAGAAGAGCAAGGTTCAAAAAGGGGACTGACTGACAATACTGTTGAGGTACTGGGTGAAAGAGGCCTTTGGTTGGTTAGAGTGGTGAGCTGTAACTTGGTGAATCCTTGGTGATCTGAGTTGGTGGTTCTGGGTGTCTGGAGGTTGTGTATCCTCCCTGCAATGGAGGATACACCAACTTAGAAAATTTTCAAGGTTTGCTTATGTAATCTCACATGTAGATGTGGTTGGCTGGCCTTGGTTTACTTGCTCAACTAGTTGTGGCGTAGAATAGATTATTTAATTACTCTATGAAGGAGTTGAGCAATTACAAAGTGTTCAGTGAGCACTATGGTCAAAATTTAATGAGGAAACAGAATTTGCAGTCAGAATGGTGATTAAGATTGGGAATAAAAAGATATGAGGCTATTGTTCTTTATTTGTTTGGGAGAAAAAGGAAATAAGGCAAGCTTTAGGTCAGTTGTGATGACTCTAAGGCTGACATTCCCTACCACCAAAAAGGTTTCATTTCTTTAAGGAATTAAACCTAGTGTAAATCATATAGCTCTTTTTTCACTCCTGAACTTCCTCAGTAATGTGGAAGCTTCTGGTATGTCTTTCTCCATCAGCCATTCATCATGGTCTGCACTCAAGTTTTTATATCTAGCCAGGTACATCTTCACATCCCTATTGTCAACTCTCAGCCTTGTTTCTCTCATTATTCTCAGTATTACTTTGTTCTGTGGATTCTTCTCTATTGGGGGAATAACAACCTGTACTTTCTGCCTTAGGGGGAAGTTAAGGACATTTGGGGCTTGGTAAGGCTTCACAAGACTAACTGGGAAAGTAGGGTGTTTCCTGTTGAACTCCTCAGTTAAAATGACTTCTACTGCATTCTTACCATGCAAAGCTCTTATGACAAATGGTCCAGCAAATGAATCTCTCATCTTCTTTGGTCCTGAAAGATTGTTGAAATTTGCTGTTGAGACAAGGACTTGGTCTCCTATCTTGAAATCAGGTTCTTTGTGAGTCTTGTCCCACCTTTCTTTGTTGTAAGAAGTGGCCTCTACTATGCATTGTTCTGCATGCTTCCTAGCTTTGTCAAAGATCTTAGCATAATTCAGGGCTGTGGGATGGATGTCTACTGACTCTTTCTTCAGGAAGTCCTTTGGGAGGTTTGGGATCCAACCTTTTTCTAAGAGAGCTGGTGCCTTCCCAGTTGTGGAATGACTGCTAGTGCTATAAGCTAGTTCTAAGATTGGCAATAATGAGACCCAGTCATGTGTGTACCCATCATTATCTTTGAATTCTAAACCATAAGCACAGAACCTCCTGATCATGTCTTCTAGTGTTTGAATCATCCTTTCTGCCAGGCCATCTGTTTGGGGATGATATGCTGTGGAAAAGGATATTTTGGTACCAAGCATACTGTGCAGGCCAGTCCAGAACTCAGAGGTAAACTTTGGGTCTCTGTCAGAGATAATGATTCTGGGAATACCAGTCCTGGGCATTGCTCTATTCCAAAAAAGGATTGCTGTGTCCATGGCAGTGTCATCTTTAAAACAAGGTAGAAGAATTGGTGTTTTAGAGTATCTGTCCACTATCACTAGGCAAGCATTGAAACTAGCTGCTCCTCCTGGGGACAAGGAAGTCACCCAATCCATGTTCACTATGTCCCATGGTTTGGATGGTTCTTCAATCTTCATCAGCAGCCCAAACCTCTTTCCTGTAGCTTTATTGGCTTTCTGGCATCTATCACAGGATCTACAGTATTCACTGGTATATTTTCTCCAATTAACCCACCATGCTGGGCGTTGATAAACGCACGCCAACGGCGCACGCCAACGGCGCACGCCAACGCCAACCCGCACGCCACTTTTTTTTGGCGTGCGGGGCCTACACGCCAAAAAAAATTGGCGTGTAGGGTCTACACGCCAAAATAAATTGGCGTGTGAGACCCACACGCCAAAAATGGCGTGTGGTTCCCACACGCCATTTTTTTTTGGCGTGTGGGCCCCGCACGCCAATTTTTTTGGTGTGCGGGTCCCCCCTCACTCACGTAATCAAATGGGAGGGCCCATTCGATTACGTGAGGCGGCCGGCTGACGAGGTTATACAACCTCGTTGGCCAGGAGGAAGTCCTCCTGGCTGACGAGGCTGTATAGCCTCGTCGGCCGGGAGGACTTCCTCCCGGCTGACGAGGTTATACAACCTTGTCGGCCAGGAGGAAGTCCTCCTGGCTGACGAGGTTGTATAACCTCGTCAGCCGGCCCGCTCACGTAATCGAATGGGACCTCCCATTCGATTACGTGAGCGGGATCCCCCCACACGCCAAACAATTGGCGTGTGGGAGCCGCACGCCAATTGTTTGGCGTGCGCTCCCACATGCCAATTGTTTGGCGTGTGGGAGTGCACGCCAAACAATTGGCGTGTGGGTCTCACACGCCAAATAAAATTGGCGTGTAGACCCTACACGCCACTTTCTTTTGGCGTGTAGGCCCCGCACGCCAAAAAAAACTGGCGTGCGCGCTTGGCGTGTGTCTATCAACGCCCCACCATGCTGTATCTTCAACCTTCTCAATGGTCCTATCTTCAGAGAAATGTCCTGCTGAGACACTATCATGACATTCATAGAGGATGGTATTGATGCTGTCTGAATCTACTAGAACTAACACAGAGTTGTGTTTCTCTCTATAATATAAGAGGCCATCAAAGAGGGAGAATCTGCCTTCAGAATAAGATGATTTCCATGGTTCCTGCAAGGAATTTTTCAACTGTGAGTCTTTGCTATTTTTCTTGAGCAGTTCAGTGAGAATTAAGGTATTGTTGTTCTTCTGGTACCCTTCTCTTACTACTTGGAAGAATTCATCCTTGAAATTTGAGACATGTATACCCATTATGGGGAATCTATCATCATCCTTATCCTCAGGATCATAAGCAGGATTGCTAGGGTCATTTGGCAAGGCCCATCTACTCAGCCCATCAGCATTCTTGTGAATATTACCATCTCTGTGAATGATGGTCATGCTTTCTCTATATTCCTGGATTGTAATTTGCCACCTCAGCATATGTCTGTTTGGAGTTTTCATTCCTAGGAGGGATCTCAGAGCTGTGCAGTCAGTGATAAAATCAAACACACTTCCATCTAAGTAGTAGTGGAGTTTTTCTACTGCCCAGACCAGACAAAGACATTCTAATTGGCTTGCTCCATATCTGGCTTCACTGTCTTTCAGTTGTCTGGAAATAAAAACAATGGGACCTTCTCTTTTAATACCTCCAATGACCTGTACTTGATGGAGTGCTGCTCCTAACCCTGTCATGCTGGCATCTACATACAGTATGAATGGGTACTTCCAGTCAGGGAATAACAACAAGGGGGCTGTTGTAAGTTTCTCTTTCAAGAGATCATAGGCAGCTAGTCTCACCTGAGTCATCTCAAAAACAACATCAAGCTTGGTCAGTTCTGTAAGAGGTCTTGCTACTTCAGAAAACTTGTCAATGTGCTGTCTGTAGTATCCTGCAAAACCTAGGAATGATTGCATCTCTTTGGGCGTTGATAAACGCACGCCAACGGCGCACGCCAACGCCAACCCGCACGCCAATTTTTTTTGGCGTGCGGGGCCTACACACCAAAAAAAAGTGGCGTGTAGGGTCTACCAGCCAATTTTGTTTGGCGTGTGAGACCCACACGCCAAAAATGGTGTGTGGTTCCCACACGCCAATTTTTTTTGGCGTGTGGGCCCCGCACGCTGTGGTAATCCTGTTCCTTCTCACATCATATCTTCTACATCATATAAACCATCCATATATTCATCATTATTATTTCAGATTCAGATTCTACACCATATTTTACCCCTAGTCACTCACTCAAACCACCCTTGATTTCCTTTTGGATCAGAAGTTATTAACATTCATAGTTTTCATAGGTACATTCTTTTCTTTTCTTTTTCCTTTTGGCTTACATCATCCAAGTCATTATTATTTCAGTAAATAAAACATCTTACATAATCTACATCAAATGCTCATCATTGCTACATACATTCACTTCACTATTACACTTGTAGTCTTTTGCTCATCACTATTACTATTATGGACATTGCTCATCATCATATCTTGTAATACTGTGCTCATCATTTGTTCCCCTCTTGAAGGGCCCTTTACACATATATACTCCACTCTGTTGTAGTATTACCATATCAAATTTCTACCCCATACAACCTGTATGACCTTTTACCCCAAATATTAGATTCAATTTCATCAAAGACACTTCTTACCAAGACATTTTAGATATCCTTGCCATTTAAACCCTTTTACACAACCATTTTCCCTCACAACTTCTCCTCAACTTCCCATACCTCAGAGGTAATAGTAGTCAGCTTATAAGTACTAGTCAGTCTAAGATTAAAATAGAAAAGCCACACCTTTTATTTTATTCTTAGTGTTACACTCTTCCCATCAGCATTAGTCAGGAAGGCAGCTCTTATATCAGCACCTTTGTCTTAACTTACATTAGTACTAGTGTAGTTATACATATCCCTTCCAAGCTCTATTCTGGCCTTAGAGTAGTTCCACAACGCCAAATAAAATTGGCGTGTGGGCCCCGCACGCCAATTGTTTGGCGTGGGCTCCCACACGCCAAACAATTGGCGTGTGGGAGCGCACGCCAAACAATTGGCGTGCGGCTCCCACACGCCAATTGTTTGGCGTGTGGGGGGATCCCGCTCACGTAATCGAATGGGAGGTCCCATTCGATTACGTGAGCGGGCCGGCTGACGAGGTTATACAACCTCGTCAGCCAGGAGGACTTCCTCCCGGCCGACGAGGTTGTATAACCTCGTCGGCCAGGAGGAAGTCCTCCTGGCTGACGAGGCTGTATAGCCTCGTCGGCCGGGAGGACTTCCTCCCGGCCGACGAGGCTATACAACCTCGTCGGCCAGGAGGACTTCCTCCTGGCTGACGAGGTTGTATAACCTTGTCAGCCAGGAGGAAGTCCTCCCGGCTGACGAGGTTATACAACCTCGTCAGCCAGGAGGACTTCCTCCTGGCCGACGAGGTTGTATAACCTCGTCGGCCGGGAGGAAGTCCTCCCGGTGTGGTGATCCATTCCACATCATTACCATATTTTCAATAGCTAATTAATCACTTATAAATCCTAAACCATACATATATTCACTATTATTATTTCATAATCAGGTTCTACATCCCATTTTTACCCTAGTCACCCACTACAACTGTCAGCCTTAGAGCCAGCACAGCTGACCTAAAGTCTGTCTTATCTTCCTCTGTAAGTCACAACTGTCTCATATCTTTTCAGAATCAGGTTTTAATGCTGTTTTGAATTCATATTCTGTTTCCTCATCATATTTAAACCCTAGTCACAACTGAGCATCTTCTCCATATCTTACTCCTTCACACAGTTAGTGAATTATTAGTGATTTTATGATAAAAACTGCTGTGCAGTGTTTCAGATGCAAGCTGACCACAAGCAAGCACTGATTATGTCAGCAAACTATGAAAATTTTCGAGTCTGAGTATCCTCTACACCCCAGAAGATACACAGACTCCAGAATACTACACAACAACCACACACTTCAGAAAAAGGACTTCAACCAGTTGAACCCAGCAGCTTCCTCAACAAGATTTTGGAATATTAAGTAAGGCTCCTCACTTCTCTGATTACTTCCCAGTCCAGCTGTCATTTAATCAACCAGTGAGTCCCTTCTTCTGCAACTTCATCAACTCCTCCCAAGTCCTTCTTCTCTAGTCTGTCTGTTCTGTCTTATCCTCCCCCCTTTCCCTCTTCCTACTAAGTCACTGGCACACCAATATTGGTATAACTCTATAGGATAAAGTCCTGCTTTATAAAGCTTCTCATAAGACCAGATTAATTGATCACTCCTAGATCTTGTCCCCTTGCATTTTTGTTGATTTTATCAGGGAAAATCAACCAGGTTTCCATCTAAGGATCCTTGTGTCAGTTTCTTTTGACCAGAAAAAGATTGGCTGGTGTTCAGTTTCCTTTGACCAGGCTCCTTCTCCCAGTTTCATTTGAGGAAGAAGAGGCAGACCCTCAGTTGGCTGCTCACCAGATCATTTAAGATCTTTTCATTACCTTTTCTTAAAGTGTGTTATTTTTCCCACTAAGCAATTTATTGCTTACTTTCCCCAATCCCTTGTGTTCTGTTGTCACTCAAGAGACACAGGCTCACAATTGGGGGCCTCATCGGGAAATATATCTCCTTTTAGACCTCTCTTTCTATATTTTTTTTTCCGCTCAAAAATATCTATAAAATTTTTTAAGAGAAGTCACATACCTCTAAAATTAAAAATAAATACCAAAAATAAGGCCATTACCATTCTATAAAAAGAAAGAAAAGCAGGTCAAAAAAAGAAAGATTCTAATCAAGATTCCATTATTCTTTTCTTTTACCTTTTTTCCTAATAATTTCGTCGCATACCTCACTTCTTAAAGTGCAGACTAGGAAGCAAAAACGCGCTGCTTTTCTTCCCAAAGAACCGCTGTTTCAACCGCCGTCGTCGGAATCTTCAACTCATTCTGATTCTTATAGTCCTAAATCCGTCCTCGCTTCCCCTACGCCGAGTGACTTGGAACTACTCAACGAGTCTAGAGCAGTCCAACCAGCGAACGGTCAAAGAGTCAGCCGTGACCTTTGGATTCCTATTAACACCGCAGTTACCAAGAAGAAAAGGACTAATAAAAAGTAAAAGGCTGATAACCTTTCAAAAATCAAATATACATAATAATAATAATAAAAAACAAATTGCGTTTACTTCGATTATTATTTTTTGCACATATACATATTGAACACAACACACCAAAACGTTCATCCTACCTTATTTATCTTCATCGGATCTCTCTTTTATTATTGGAGAAAGAACTAGACTTCCAAATCAGTAGGAAAGACAGAAAAACTGTCTGTAAAGATAATCGTTTCGGTCAAGGAACTTGAGTTCCGATTGCTACTCAATCTTGAAAAAATAATCATAACTCCGCTTGCCTCAGGACCAGGTATATAACCTTGTTGATCCATGCGGTCACTGTAGATCAATCCAACATCTAATGATGCAGTCACATCTCATAAATGGCCAAAACCTTTTGGCTGAACAAAACGGCTCCATAGCAGCCCTGCTGGCGAGGAGAGCCATGAAATTTTAGAACTGGTTTTACTGCCTTTCAGTGCGGACGATACACTAATCTCAGAGCTGAAAACTCTATCTCCGGACACAGGAATTTACCAGCCTTTGTCCACTTGAAGGAGGCCTTAAGAGCGCTAGAATAGCACCGCTCAACGCCGGTCCCAAGACCAATGGAGAAGGAGAACAACAGCTTCTCAGACCATTGAATGACAAAAAATAGTGCAGGAGCTGTCACCTCCTTGTTTTGTGACCAGCAGTATGGCGTAACCGGTAGAAGATTTAAGACCAAAGATGAATCCAGATGTAGCTCTGTTTCTGCCCAGTCCAAACCACCCTCCCAATCCTACGGCCGAACCAATGGAGATAGTGAAAGAGGTTTTAAAAGTCCTCCACATAGAAAAAAAAAACATTAGAAGTTCATCCAAGCTCGCGACTCAGGTAACAGACGCGGGATGAGACACATCTTGTCTCAAGAAGCAACATCCCAGTAGATGTTAGACAACCTGGTTAGGAGAGAAGAGACCATTTGCCTCAGCCAGATTCATGAACATAGTCAATGCTCATCAACCCCCAACAAGAGCCAACACTCTTGAGAGGATCCTATACCAGAGTCGCTTCTTACCAATTCAGACCAACAAGGACCGAGGGACCAACTCTTCTCAGGAGACCTTAAGGTTGCAACGCTTCGCTCCCAGCATGGAGGTAACCCAACACCCCAGTCACTCGCTAATGCGTCAATGAGGATGTTTGGGATGCCGACCAAAGAAGTTTTCATCTATCTCCTTTGCCTCGAGAAAGACCCTCTGAATCTGGATATGGCAATCCAAGAAGGTCAGACTTGTCCCTTTCAGTAAAATTGGACTAGCCAATGAACACAAAGATTTTCAAGTAGAAGGTCATATGGACCAAGCCCTCTATCAGTTTGATCAGACCTGTCATCGAAAGTCTACCTTTAAGTCAATCATTGGTCACTGGGGCAACGGCCAAGGCCACCAAGAAATCCTTGGAATGCAATTCGACGGTCTTTGTAATCAGTCAATCAAACTAGTCAGCTAGGTCTCCTTTTGAATCGGCAAGTCATCTCAGAGGTTTCAGAGATCCAGAACTTGTTCTACCCTTTTATTTAACAATTTTTTATGATTTCCCAGGATTGGTGCTGCTAAAACAAGTGAAAAATGAAAAGAAGTCTCCATCTCGGACATTCTGGTTCTTTTGCTAAATTATTCTCTACATAAAATAAAAACACACTTATGACTTTGTCCGATTGGCACCCACATCCACAGCATAACACCAAGCTCATGGAAGTAGTACCAGAGATGTCGGAGATAGAGAGCTTGGTCAATCTGACGAACATAAAGTTCAAGATTCTTGTCAGAGCTTATGAATCAAGCAATGTTTTAGCCATGAGCCTCATATTCTCTTAAGCAGCAACATCACAAGAATACCTTGTCTGGAGAGGTTGCATCGGCCAGACTGGTATGCTTGGGAAGAGCCAAGAGCTCTAGAGATGAGTCTTTAAGGAAACCAACAAGATGCAAAACCTTCCAGTTGGTATATCCACTCTCCTCTACCGGTCCCATTGACTACCCTGAGATCATCAGAAATAGCTTTTACAGTGCACCCCAGCCACCTGCTACCAGGAATCTATTCAATACTGGATCATAAACCCTTTCAACAATGATCGGGCAAGATATCATCCCAGATATTACCATCACAGCTGTTGTCAGTTGATGAAAACCTTGCACCAAGACCCGCGGCCGCCGCTACTTCCTCCCTCTATACTGCCCCAGGTAGTTTCTACACGGCCCGAGGGGACCCAGACGACTTTCCGATACCCCTACAATCAGGATGTAGAGTACTACCATTAACCTAAACCCCCTATCAGCCAACGAGGCACCTGGATTCCTACAGCTACTGCACCTCCTCAAAAAACAAAATGCTTGTCGCGAGAATCATCTCATGTACCACAATTTCAAGCTGGATACCTTCCCGAGCAAGGGTATCATTCTTCTCGCATTGGCTGGCAAGGAAATTGTTTATCAATCCAACCATCCTTGTTCGGGTGTAAACTTGATAGCAGCACAACGTGATGTGGCTAATAAACTCGGGCTCGGAGGATTGGATCCAATAGATTTTGAATCCATGGGTGCCAATGACCCCATGCAAGAACAGCAGCAGGAAGTTCAACCTCAATATTCTTCCCAAGTTCCTACCCCAATACTCATTGGCCTCTGGGCCCCACTCTAATTTCAATTGAACCTAGGCAGCCTCCTCGTGCTTACAGTGAATCATATCCATTGATCCATTGGAAACGGTCAGGATACATCGACTCAAGTAGCTCAATTTCCTGCTTTGTCTCCTGAGAGATATTCATTGAAGTGATTGTCTCGGTGAAATCCTGAATGTCTTTCAATCAGCTAAATACCCCATTTCCTGTCAAGCCAAATGGCTTCTGAGTCAAATAAACCGAATGCTCTACATGAAGATTCTCCCCAGTACATTTGCTTCTGCCATCAACCAAGTCGCAGCTATTATCAAAACTAAAGATGGTAGCAAGCAATGAGCCCAAAATACTTCAAATCTACCATCCTAAGCGACCGCGCAAGGAAGACAAAGAGATCAGAGAACTACCTAGTGACAAAAGGAAAAATCACCAGTACTGACTATAAGTAACGTCTGCCTATCTTAGAAGTGGCAGGAACCTTTTGCCTGAGCAACAGCTCCAATACTGTCTCAGCCCAGAAGCAGAGGAATGGCTTCAACAGCTCAGAATTCAGCTCATAGCTAAGTAGACCTTTGATAAGGAAATGAAACAAATCGAGTCTTTAGAGGGACTTCAAGTCGCGACTAGAAACAGTAATTTATAATCAGGATATCCCCTTTTTAAGAGCTTAGCCAGACAGTCGGTCAAGCCAGAAAAGGGAGTACCACCAGCGCGGATAAATTCAAGAGCACTAGTGCTGGTTCTGGCATTGCACCAACCAACACCTCTCCCTGTTCCTGTAAAACAAAAAGAGTTTGAACCTTGTTGACAAATGTGTAACAACTAGGATAATTTACTCGTCCTCCATTTATGACCACTAGTATGGCCGGCCGAATCAAAGGCTTGACAGCAGAAGTGAATTTAAATACAGCCTTCCTCATCTTGTTATAAACTGTGATGAGAAAAGATTAGCTCGCCAGAGGTAAATTGGAAAGTTTCAAGCAATCCTTGTATCAGGCCCTCCAGCAGTAGATTGACACCGTTGGAGGATTGGAATTGGAATTACCTCCAATAAATGTGAACAGCCTATTGGTTCCTGAGAAGAAGGCTCCCCCATTGCAAACAGGAGTACTGTTGGCTCTATTAAATTCAAGAGCTATGTCTCTGGTTATGGTCTTGAACAGGTCAACACTGATCCTGCAACCAATACACTGCTAACATACAGGTTCCCATAAATTGGTCAAGGAGACTCAAATCACAATCCTCCATTCACGGAAACAAGCTTGGCAAACCTTTAGGAAGCTATGAGAGAAACTGCATCACTGATTAGGAACCTTCTTTTATTTGGTCCCAAAGTAACTCATGAGTCCAAATCAGAATTAACAACAATCATCTAGGATCATTGGTGTTGATGAAACTATCCAAGAAAGAAGTTCCTTGTGATTTTCCAAGCTTCAGAAGTGGAGTACCGGATATTAATTGGAGTCAACCTGCCTACATCTGTGACAATCACAACCCAAATGTTAAAATATTCACATTCTCTTCACATTGAGAAAACCATCAACCCCTCAATGATCTTGAGTTACCACCATATTCCAAGAAAAAAATGCATGTCAATGATTCCAATTTGGTTGAACTTCTGATGAAAAAAGAAGAACTATGTTTTAAAACGTCTGAGGAATTTCTCTTTTGGTTTATATTGACCCAAGATATTTTAACCCTGTGTCTTGTTAAAAAAAAAAAAAAAAAAAAAAAAAAAAAGCTGCTTTTACAATTCCAATATCTTTCAGAAAATTTGCAGTAGATTCCAAGTTCATTTTTGCAATAAATGGGAGATTGGAAGAATAATTCTATCAAAATGTCCCTGATTGATATTCTCCTGGATGGATTGTTGAAAATTAATAACCTACTTTTCACATATGAGCATGCACTATAGCAAACCTTTTCCACAATTTTTATTTCATTTAGGTTCATTCCTTGCAGAAATAAACCTCTTTTGGTGGTAGGGAATGTCAGCCTTAGAGCCAGCACAGCTGACCTAAAGTCTGTCTTATCTTCCTCTGTAAGTCACAACTGTCTCATATCTTTTCAGAATCAGGTTTTAATGCTGTTTTGAATTCATATTCTGTTTCCTCATCATATTTAAACCCTAGTCACAACTGAGCATCTTCTCCATATCTTACTCCTTCACACAGTTAGTGAATTATTAGTGATTTTATGATAAAAACTGCTGTGCAGTGTTTCAGATGCAAGCTGACCACAAGCAAGCACTGATTATGTCAGCAAACTATGAAAATTTTCGAGTCTGAGTATCCTCTACACCCCAGAAGATACACAGACTCCAGAATACTACACAACAACCACACACTTCAGAAAAAGGACTTCAACCAGTTGAACCCAGCAGCTTCCTCAACAAGATTTTGGAATATTAAGTAAGGCTCCTCACTTCTCTGATTACTTCCCAGTCCAGCTGTCATTTAATCAACCAGTGAGTCCCTTCTTCTGCAACTTCATCAACTCCTCCCAAGTCCTTCTTCTCTAGTCTGTCTGTTCTGTCTTATCCTCCCCCCTTTCCCTCTTCCTACTAAGTCACTGGCACACCAATATTGGTATAACTCTATAGGATAAAGTCCTGCTTTATAAAGCTTCTCATAAGACCAGATTAATTGATCACTCCTAGATCTTGTCCCCTTGCATTTTTGTTGATTTTATCAGGGAAAATCAACCAGGTTTCCATCTAAGGATCCTTGTGTCAGTTTCTTTTGACCAGAAAAAGATTGGCTGGTGTTCAGTTTCCTTTGACCAGGCTCCTTCTCCCAGTTTCATTTGAGGAAGAAGAGGCAGACCCTCAGTTGGCTGCTCACCAGATCTTTTAAGATCTTTTCATTACCTTTTCTTAAAGTGTGTTATTTTTCCCACTAAGCAATTTATTGCTTACTTTCCCCAATCCCTTGTGTTCTGTTGTCACTCAAGAGACACAGGCTCACAACAACTACCCCCAAATTCCTCATAGTTCAAGAGTTACAGGCAAACTCAGAATAATACAAGCAAATTATAGTATAAAGCAAGGTATAGAATACAATAAGTACATATTATAATTAGATATATTTTCACAACCAAAATACATAATAAATATTACACATTATATACTACATAACATATTACATCATATACATAAACTCTACCTTTCCACTACTCATCTGTCACTGTCATGACCATTTCATATGTGTCACTGTCTATTCTACTTCATCTGTCATATTTTCCTTTCCCACCAGCTACATGTCATAGCCTGGTTGTTTCCTTTCTCTAGCCTGATGGCTCATCTTCTCTCTCAGATATATAAGGACACCTGTTCCTCCCTCTTGTTCCCTTATGGACCCCCTGACTTACTAAATTACCCTCTACATATACCAACATTACAGATCCCATATAATTAGTATACATAACTTAATAGAGTTACCATCACTCTTAGAAATATATAAATATAAATACCAGCTTGAACCTCAATATAAGAAGACTGTCCCCTGTCTTGCTTGACCCACTTTGACTCCATAGTTGCCAACCCTGCCCCACATTATACTTTATACTATATACTTTCTACCACTCACACCCCTCTTCCATTCCTCCCACCTTATAGGTGTAGTAGCAAAGCTCATCAGTACTAGTCATCTAAGAATAGATAGAAATTAGCCACACCTTTATTTTTATTCTTAGTGTTACACTCATCCCCATAGCATTAGTCAGGAAGGCAGCTTTACCCCAGCACCCTTGGTATAACTTACATTAATACTAGTGTAGTCATCCATTTCCCTTCCAAGCTCTATTCTGTCCCTTGAGTAGTTCCACAAGTGGTGTCCCAACAGTGGCTTGACTTCTTCAGATATCTTTAGTCCTAGTAACACTATATTATCAGCTTCATCACTACTTCACCTTCCCCTTCTCCCTTCTCCATATCTTCAAACATCTACAAAACATAAAATACATATACATTAGTCAACTTATATCTTCATAAACTTTTTAAAGGACTTATACATATCCACATTCACTACCCATACCTTAATACACTCTTTACACATACACTCAACATCTACATACCTATACCACTTCCATCTGTCAACCTACCTCTTACTAGCCATGTCTCAACAAGGATTCCCAGGATTCTACTCAGCCCCCAGTATCTACCCTCCAGTCAGCCAACCAATCAATACCAATGTAGGACAGACCTTTAACCCCAATCCAGCCAGGCCTTCCAGGATCAACATTGGAAACATCCCTAATACTGCAAGATACAGGGACAACAACCAATCAGCAGACACTTCAGAAGACCCGCATGGACAATACCCCCAGTCTCCAGTACCCTCTCAACACCATTCAGAAACACCAGTCACTCACTTTTTGGAAAGAGAACCAGTCATGCCCAAGTACACAGGACCATCCAACAAGACAATCAAGATCAAGCCCCTGGATAAGGATCTATTCTTTGATGGAACCAATATGCCTGTGGAAAAGTTTATTAAGAGGTATGAGAATGCAGGATCAGCTGATGGTGCTTCTGCTCAGGACTTGGCTAGACAGATTATATCTTTTATCAGAGGAATGGATCTTAAGGATGAAGTGGAAGAAATGACAGGCCATGAGGATTTAGACTGGGAAACCCTGAAGAAACAGCTACTCAACAGATTTGGATCCTCTCTCCCCTTGGTCAAATACACTAGACAGGACCTGAAGAATCTGGTTAACACTGCCATACAGACTGGAGGACTCAAGACTTTGGAAGCCTTCAAGACCTTTAGGACCAAATTTGAAGCAATCACTCACTACTTGGTAAGAATGGGGTACAGTACTAACCTTGAAGAATTTAGAGAACTTTTCCTAGAAGCCCTCAGCCCAGAATTGGAGTCAGCAGTAACCAGAGAGCTCATCAGGGACAACAAGATGCTTGCCTCTAAGGATGGAGGAGACATACTTCCAGATACCAATACCCTAGTCACCTACATCCACAGGGAAGTTCAATCAACATCAGTCATGGACAGAAGAAAACTTTGGAGACAAGAACCCTCTGGAAATATGGATAATTCACCTTCACCCTCCAGTAGACCAGCTCCCTATATCAAACCTACCACTACTTCTGGTCCCAGCTCTACAGAAAAACAATTGGAAGTCATCACCAAGCAGCTTGCAGCCCTCACTGCTGGAAGATCAGCCCCACCTCACCTAGTTGGACCTGCCCCAGGATTTAATTCAGCTCCAAGGACTTATACTCTAAAGTGTTACTATTGCTTTGACAACACCCATGGAATGACCAGATGTAGGACCCTAGAAGAAGATATGACCAAAGGATCAGTAACCAGGGATGGCAGGGACTTCAGACTTCCAGACAAATCTATGATTCCATGGGACCCCAGGAGCCCAATCAAAGATGTAGTAGAGGCTTTCCCCAAGGACCAACCCATTGTATCATCCTCCTTTGGCCAACTAGAAGAAGCAATCATCCCTGAAGAATCCACCATCTATGAAGCAGACCTTGGAAAGAGAACCAGAGGAACCAAGGACCCAGAAGAACCCAAAATGGCAGACAAAAGAATCAGGAAAGAAAAGGACAACATTATGGACATGGATACAGAAGACTTACTACATATGGCCAGGACCCCAGTTCCATCAGGCAGGATACAGAATCAGAACCCAACAACAGACCCCCATGTCAGATTCCAGGACTCAGAAACACAAGAAACCATCACTCCACCCAAGGAAAAACCATCAAAGAAAACCTACCTAGAGAAGACTTTGGCCAAGGATTACCCAGGAGCAGAAGAAGATATTGCCAAAAGGATGCTTACTGAAGGAAAAATGGAGTTGGCCTATGGAGAAATATTTGCTATCTCTAGCGGTGTCACTGATGCTTTCAAAAAGAGGATCTCAAACAGAAGGCTGCCTTTGGAACCCACTAAGTCAGCTAACACCATAAGGAGAGAAGATGAGGAAGGACCACAGGACCAGACCACTCACTATTCATGCCCCCTTGGATATGTAAATCTCAACATAAATGGACAGACTCACCAAGCTCTTTTGGATACTGGGTCAATGGTCAATATCATACCTGCAGGGCTGGCTCACCAACTAGGATTGGTACTCACTGCTAAATCTATGAGACTTAGGGAATTGGAGGCCACCATACCAATATACCAGGAATTGCTGAGGAAGTGGAAGTAACCATTGGAAAGGTATCCAGGATAGTACATTTCTGGGTGGCTGAAGGACCTGTTCAACTAATTATTGGGAAGCCTTTCTTAATGGATGTATCAGCTACAATCAAGTACAATGGAGCTCAAGGGGAATCACTTTCTATTATGGACTCTTCTGGACAAACTTATTTGGTACCCATCATTCTGCCTAGCAACCAAAAGTGGGAAACTACTCTACCAGTCAACTCAGCTACCAGGGATTTTTTAGACCAGGGCCTGGACTCCAACTCTTCTCCCTGACAGATGGGGACCTGGCAAACCAACAAAAAAAATATAAAACACCAGTCACTCATTTAGCAAAATACAAATCAACTCTAAAAAAAATCAAACCTGTAAACCAACCTATGCCCCTTTCTCTTAATCCACCTCTGTCAAGACCCCAACTCTCCAGGAATCCCTACTCCACTCCACTTACTCCTTTTCCTCCACAATTCAAACCAACCCACAAAATCACTCAAGAAAGGCTGGACCTCATCAACTTTGGACCCTCTGGATGGCTATCAGAACAAGAATATCTCTTATTAGTATGGGTAATTACTCTCAGACAAAATTCCTTGGCCTTTGTGGAGGAAGAAAGAGGACTACTCAGACATACCTATGGACAACCCTACATCATCCCAGTCATTCCTCATGAACCTTGGCAGCAAAAACCTATTCCAATCCCTGCACCAATCAAACCTCAAGTCATAGAATTAATAAGAGAAAGACTCAGAACTGGCCTTTATGAACAATCTTTTTCCAGCCATTCCAGCCCTATATTCTGCGTAAAAAAACAAGATGGAAAACTCAGAATAGTCCATGATCTTCAGAAACTTAACAAAATCACTATCAAAGATGCAGGCTTACCACCATCCCCAGAAGAACTCATTGAATCCTTTACTGGAAGGGCATGCTATGGACTAGGAGATATTATGGGGGGATATGATGAAAGGGAGTTAGCCAAGGAATCAAGACCATTAACCACCTTTGAAACCCCACTAGGAAGATTTCAACTCACCAGATTGCCCCAAGGAGCCACCAATTCAGTTGCAGTATATCAAGCCCAGATGATGTGGATCCTCCAGGATGAATTACCTCAGCATATGGGTATATTTATTGATGATGGAGGAATCAAGGGACCTATTTCAGACTACAATGGAGAAAAACTCAAGGAAAACCCCCAAATCAGAAAGTTTATCTATGAATATGCCATTACTCTGGAAAGGATTCTATATAGGATTGAAGAAGCTGGACTCACCATATCTGGAAAGAAATTTGCCTGTTGTGTCCCTGCCCTGGATCTGGTTGGACATGTTGTCTGCAAAGAAGGAAGGAAAATATCAACAAAGAAGCTCAACAAAATTGAAACATGGCCAGTCCCTACCACACCAACAGAAGTCAGAGGATTCCTGGGTATTTGTGTTTATGTTAGAATGTTTATCAAAAATTACTCCACTATCACTGCACCTCTCAGAAAACTTACTAGGAAAGATTCAATATGGGAATGGACTGAAGATTGCCAGGCATCATTTGAAGAACTGAAGAGAATTATTGGAAAAGACATCACCCTCAGTAAATTGGACTATGGACCTGAAGCAGGACTCATCAAATTATCAGTGGACTCCAGTTATATTGCAGCAGGAGCTATACTCACCCAAGAAGATTCCAATGGACTAGACAGGCCTGTTATCTATGAATCAGTGGTATTTTCAAAAAGAGAGTCAGAATACTCACAATCCAAGTTAGAGCTATGTGGTGTCACCAAAATCCTCAAGAAACTTCAGACCAGACTATGGGGCCAACATTTCCAGCTTAGAGTGGATGCACAATGTCTTATTGGGATGATCAACAACCCTTCACTTCCCAATGCCCCTGTGAACAGATGGATTGCTTTTATTCAGTTATTTTCCTTTGATTTAGTACACACACCTGGAAAAACTTTTACATTACCTGATTCACTCTCAAGAAGACCTTTGGACCCAGGAGAAGAAGATTGCCAGAGCTTTGATGAAGAAGAAGATTGGATCAAACCCCATCCTGGATTTGGACTGAAACATGCTTCTGTTGGATTGCTTCTGGGGACATCAGCTAAGTTGGGGGAGGAGGCAGGTAATCTTCAACAAGGAGTTTGGAAACATCTGCAGGAATATCTTTTAACCATGAACAAACCACCTGGATGCAGCAAACTGGAATTCAAACAAATTTTACACAACTCAACCTCATTCTTCCTCTCCAATAATATACTTCATAGAAATAACAAACCCTTTTCCCAGATAGTAGTCACTCACCCTACAGCTCAAATCTCCATCCTCCATTCCCTCCATGAATCTTTGGGCCACAGAGGAGTATCAGAAACTTATAGAAGGACCAGGCTCAGATTTTGGTGGCCAGGACTAAAAAGAGGTGTAACCAAGAGGGTCCAATCCTGTGAAGCTTGTCAGAAGAGGAACTCAGTACTACCAATGGAACCCAAGAATCCTACAGGAGCATCAACACTTTTTGGAAGAGTCAGCCTGGATACAGTTCATATTAAAGCTGGAAAATGGAAATACCTGGTAATAGCAAGAGATGACCTGTCTGGATGGGTAGAAGCAGTTGGCCTAGAAAGGATACAAGCAAAGAAAATCTCTCAATGGTTCTTGGAAAATTGGATCCACAGATATGGTGCTCCTTGGTCAGTCACTGTGGATGGAGGATCAGAATTTGGTCAGGACTTTAAACAAACTCTCCTGGAAGCTGGAATAAAAGTAAAAGTAACCACACCCTATTATCCTGAGGCCAATGGAATGATTGAAAGAGGCCATCAAGCAATCAAAGATACCTTGGTCAAGCTCTGTGGACAGGAAGGACAGAAGTGGAGTAGTTATTTACCCTTGGTTTTATTTTCAGACAGGATTTCTACAAAAAGGACCACAGGATTCTCCCCTTATGAATTAGTATTTGGACAACCACCAATCTTACCCATAGACCTGGAATTGGAGACCTTTTCAGGAATAAATTGGGCCCAGGTAAAAACAACTCAGGATCTTCTTTTGGCAAGGACTCATCAATTGGAAAATAGGGATTCCATTCTTCAAAGGGCACACCAACAACTAATGAAGACCAGGGGACAATCTGTGGACTACTGGAATACAAAGAAAAAGGATAGAGGACCACTAAAAATTGGAGATATGGTATTAGTCTACAATAAATCCCTGGATTCACAATGGGGAAAACTCTTTGAAAACAGATGGAATGGACCTTACAAAATCAAAAACAGGAACCCAGCAGGATCTTACACCCTGGAAGAATTGGATGGCACAGAATTATCTAGAAGGTTTGCTGCAAATCAAGTAAAAAAGTATTTTGTCAGAGAATTACCCATTTAAAAAAAAAAAAAAAAAAAAAAAAAAAAAAAAAATCATACCCTTTTCCCTGTTCTCCTGCTTTTCTTGGATAATGGTGTGCATCATTATCTGAAAATAAAAAAAAATAAATAAAAAAAAATTTTAATTAATTAAAAAAAAAAAAAAAAAATCAGATCTTATCCTTGTCAGTTTTTTTTTTGAGTATTGAAGCATACATGCAGAGTCGAAGGCATCCTGGAGTCGGCTGTACAGTTGGTACCGAGAGGCTGCCGCGGCCCGGGGATCGCAGTGGTTCGACCGGGCAAATTCAGTCAAATGATCATTAACAGTACCATGGAGCGCCGCCAGCTCCTCTAAAGAAAAGGAGTCGCGGACGAAGGGGCCAAACGATTCCACATTGGCAACAAGTGGCCGGACGGAGGTACTGGAACTTGGAGAAGAAGATTTGTTGCTATTTGTTGAAGAAGACAAAGAAGAAGAAACGGATAGTGGACGACTCGGGGAGGACATAGTAAAAGAAGAAGGGATATAATTGTATAGGAAAGAAGGGGAAGAAAGTAAAACAAAGAAAACAAACTGTTTAAATAAAGAAATTATACACAAACGACGCTGGTGGACGAACCAGAACAGCGATGGATTGGCGTTTACAATATGACGCCGGTGTACGATCCGGAAACGCGTAGTTTTTTCCTTCACTACTATCACAACAAACGTGCGGTCATCTCCCCAAACCGTATCAACTCTGGTGGACGAACCAGGACAACACGGTTATCCTAGTACTTTCAACGCCGGTGCTCGACCTGGGCATAGTTTTTTTTTCTTATGAGGATCTCGCTTCTCAGACTACAGTCTGGAGGGGAGATTCTTTAGCCTTTTCGATTCTGGTGACCGACCCAGCTTTCTCGTTTTTTAGTTATTTTTTCTCTTTCTTTCTTTTTACTTTGTACTCAGATAACTAGCGGCCTCGTTTGGGCTCCGCCAAATCCCTCCGCATACACTATCGGCGCCGGTGCACGAACCGGAACGCCGCATACATATCAATCCCCGCTCAGACATCGAACCCAACATCACTTTTTTTCTTTTCCTTCAAACATATTAAAATTAATAATAAAATAATAATAAAAAATAATAAAAAAATAAATAAAAAAATAAATAAATAAATAATATAAAATAAAAAAATAAAATAAAATAAAATAAAATAAAATAAAATAAAATAAAATAAAATAAAATAAAATAAAATAAAATAAAATAAAATAAGAATTCAAATACATAATAAAATTATTCAGTAAAAAAATAATAAAAAAATAAAACTAGTAAAATTAAATCAGATACATAATAAAATAAAATAAAAAATCAAATCAAATAATTCATCATCCATCCAACCTGTCATTCTCTCACAATTATTTTCCCTCCATTGTCTGGGGACAGACAATAAGTTGGGGGAGGAGCATTGCACTACCAAAGGGAAAATCACCAGGAATTTTTTGTTTTTTTTCCTTTCCCTCCTCACCTGATTCTTATCCCACCAGACATCAAATAAATCATCATCCCATCACACATTCTACATATTTCCTACTCATTACATCTCCTCATCACCAGATTATCTACTGAGCTTCTACTCATTCAAACTCAACAATCTTCCATCACACTCTACATATTTTCTGCATCCCACCTCATCTTCATCATCACAAACTCCACATATCTTCTACTCATTACACATCTTCACCATCTCATCACCAATTCTAGACATTTTCTACACACCTCATCATCACAATTTCTACACATTTTTCTACACATTACAACTCCTCATCATCAATCACATACTCTACATCTCTTCTACTCATTACACATCTTCATCATCCCATCACACTCTACATATTTTCTGCATCCGAACTCATCATCATCCAATCACAAATTCTACATATCTTCTACTCATTACACATTATCATCATCTCACCACCAACTCTATATATATTCTTCTCATTCCACCCATCAACATCACATCACACAGAGGTTCCCTTTTTGTTCATTCTACATAAAGTCTTCCACTCATTGCAACCCATCAAGAACCATCAGCCAGTCTCTCAGTTTCCACCATTCACCCATTTAAAATTGCGTCCAACCAAATCAGAAACCACCTAAACCAATACCAGGATATTTTACCATACCCCAGAGGACATAGTCATATCAGCATCAACACCCAGAGGCCAAAGGATTACTCAGATTATAAGACATATAAAAACAGACTAGAAGAATTAATTTTCCCACTACATCACCATCTCAAGAATTATCAGTAAGCATCTATTAGTTTCCAAGGATTTCAAGATTAAATAAGTAAAAGTAAGATTGCTAGAGGGAAAACTTATTAGAGATACAAGTCAAATGAAGTCTTAGTATTTGAGTCTAATAAATAATGAACCTAGATTATAATTAAATTAAATATTTCAAAGAAACTAATACATGAAGAAAATATTCAGCAAGATGGCATACTAGTAGGAATTTCAACCCTTTAAAGACTATAATATATATTTTAAAAAGAAGATTAATACAATGGATAATGGATACATGGATACTGAATACTATGGACACTGGACTTTGGATCAAATTATACTGGATTAGCTTATACTGGACACTGGCTTGGACTTACACTGGATTGGATTACTTGGACCTTGGACAGGAATACTCTGGACTCCATGGATCACTTTGTTTTCCAGCCTTTTTCTTCTCTGGCTGCATTGTCTGGGGTCAGACAATAAGTTGAGGGAGGATGTGGTGATCCATTCCACATCATTACCATATTTTCAATAGCTAATTAATCACTTATAAATCCTAAACCATACATATATTCACTATTATTATTTCACAATCAGGTTCTACATCCCATTTTTACCCTAGTCACCCACTACAACTACCCCCAAATTCCTCATAGTTCAAGAGTTACAGGCAAACTCAGAATAATACAAGCAAATTATAGTATAAAGCAAGGTATAGAATACAATAAGTACATATTATAATTAGATATATTTTCACAACCAAAATACATAATAAATATTACACATTATATACTACATAACATATTACATCATATACATAAACTCTACCTTTCCACTACTCATCTGTCACTGTCATGACCATTTCATATGTGTCACTGTCTATTCTACTTCATCTGTCATATTTTCCTTTCCCACCAGCTACATGTCATAGCCTGTTTGTTTCCTTTCTCTAGCCTGATGGCTCATCTTCTCTCTCAGATATATAAGGACACCTGTTCCTCCCTCTTGTTCCCTTATGGACCCCCTGACTTACTAAATTACCCTCTACATATACCAACATTACAGATCCCATATAATTAGTATACATAACTTAGTAGAGTTACCATCACTCTTAGAAATATATAAATATAAATACCAGCTTGAACCTCAATATAAGAAGACTGTCCCCTGTCTTGCTTGACCCACTTTGACTCCATAGTTGCCAACCCTGCCCCGCATTATACTTTATACTATATACTTTCTACCACTCACACCCCTCTTCCATTCCTCCCACCTTATAGGTGTAGTAGCAAAGCTCATCAGTACTAGTCATCTAAGAATAGATAGAAATTAGCCACACCTTTATTTTTATTCTTAGTGTTACACTCATCCCCATAGCATTAGTCAGGAAGGCAGCTTTACCCCAGCACCCTTGGTATAACTTACATTAATACTAGTGTAGTCATCCATTTCCCTTCCAAGCTCTATTCTGTCCCTTGAGTAGTTCCACACCGGCCGACAAGGTTATACAGCCTCATCGGCCAGGAGGACTTCCTCCTGGCTGACGAGGTTGTATAACCTCGTCAGCCGGGAGGAAGTCCTCCCGGCTGACGAGGTTATACAACCTCGTCAGCCAGGAGGACTTCCTCCTGGCCGACGAGGTTGTATAACCTCGTCGGCCGGGAGGAAGTCCTCCCGGCCGACAAGGCTATACAGCCTCGTCAGCCAGGAGGACTTCCTCCTGGCCGACGAGGTTGTATAACCTCGTCGGCCGGGAGGAAGTCCTCCCGGCCGACGAGGTTATACAGCCTCGTGCCGGGAGGAAGTCCTCCCGGCTGACAAGGTTGTATAACCTCGTCAGCCGGCCCGCTCACGTAATCGAATGGGAGGGCCCATTCGATTACGTGAGCAAGGGGGGACCCGCACGCCAAAAAAATTGGCGTGCGGGGCCCACACGCCAAAAAAAATTGGCGTGTGGGAACCACACGCCATTTTTGGCGTGTGGGTCTCACACGCCAATTTATTTTGGCGTGTAGACCCTACACGCCAATTTTTTTTGGCGTGTAGGCCCCGCACGCCAAAAAAAAGTGGCGTGCGGGTTGGCGTTGGCGTGCGCCGTTGGCGTGCGTTTATCAACGCCCCATCTCTTTTCTACAACTAGGAGTAGGTTTTTGAAGTACAGCAGCAACCTTGTTCTGATCTATTCCTATAGCTATTCCTGATACAACATGACCCAAGGCTTTGATTTGGTTGAATCCAAAGTTACACTTTTTCAAGGATATCTTCATGTTCATCTTGATAACAATTCTCAATATCCTGTCAATCCTACTCAAGTGTTCTTCCCAAGTGTTAGACACAATAATAATATCATCAATGTAGATTATCACCCATTTTTCATCAAGTTCTTGTCTAAATTCAATGTCCATCATCCTTTGGAAGTGAGAGGGAGCATTCTTGATTCCAAAGGGCATTCTTAGGTACTCATAGATTCCTTTGTGTAATATGATTCTCAGTAAGTGTCTAGAGTCCTCAGCTATAACATTCTGGTGGAAACCTTTAAGTACATCCATACTGGTCAGGTACTTTTCTTTGGCAAGGTTGTTCAGGGTTTCACTGATCTTGGGGATAGGATATCTGTCTGAGGCTGTGTAGGTGTTAAGAGCTCTGAAGTCCCCTACCATTCTAGATTTACCATTGTGCCAGGCAACAATGACAGGAGTGGTGATCTCTACAACTTCATTATGCCCCACCTTTCTCAGAACATTCAATCTTACTAATTCCTGAATGTGCTCTTCTAGAGCTTCTCTGTTCTTCGGGCTAGCAGGGTAAGGGGCTCTTCTCAGAAGGGGGGGATATGGCCTTTCAGTAGTCAGTTTGATGTGAACTTCATGGCCTTTGATGGCTCCTAGAGGTTGGTCAGTATTGGCAAAAGCAAGTCTATTATGATATAGGGTGTCACACAGCTTCTCTTTCTGTTCTGCTGATAACTTGTCACTAACTTTGGCATCACAGAGTTCTTTCTCTATGAAGAGTTGTAGGGATTGGTTCACCTGTTTTACTGCAGATATCTCTGTAGAAGGAGTCATTCTTTCATAATGGTGGGACTTAAAGCTGAACTTCTTCCTCTTATTGTCATTTCCAATGGTAAAGAATCTCTCCTTGCTATTGGTGATATCAAATCCATATAGAGACATATAATCATTCCCTAAGATGAGGTAGTTAATCCTAGCATTCTTCATGACAACAAACTCTGCAACTATTCTGACAGAACCTCTAGTATGGGGAAAAATCAAAGGTATTTCAACTATTCCTACTGGTTGTAACTGGTCACTACAGCTGTGGAACTTAGCATGGTTGATTGGCATAAGATTTTCCTTCCAACTTGGCAGCATTATTGTGAGTAGGTCCTGGCTGACAATAGAGCATGAGGCACCACTATCTAAGAGGCAGGAGTGCTCTTTGCCTTTGATCAATACTGTAGTTAGGTTAGATTTGCCTGTGAGATGAGCTTTTCCTTTATCAGGTTTGCATTTCATTAGTCTAGCATCTTCAACATGGGAAGTCTGACAAGAGTTGTCCCAGCTTTGAGGCTGATGTGTCTCAGCTTGGATCTCAGCAATGGAGATATCATGGTCTATCTCACATTCTACTGCACATTCTCCAAAGTTGAAGTCAATTAATGGGTCAGAGGTACCACCATTATCCATAGCCAAGATCATGTGATTGTTCTCTCTGTCTTCCTGTTCAGAGTCTTCCTGGTTTTGTAGATCAGGTTCATCTTCTCTGTTATCTTCAGGGTCATCTTCTGAATCAATGCCTACATTATTAATCCTGCTCCTCTTCTTTGGACATTCTCTGGAGTAGTGACCTGACTGTTTGCAGAAGTGGCAGACTCGTTTATCTTTGTCTGATGTTAATCCAGTGTTTGGGGCCTTCTTGCCTGGAACATCAGGTGTTTTCCCTGTCTTCTCATTCTGATATGAGTTTCTCCAAGAATTCTTGTTTTGAGAGTTGGAGTTATTAGAATTTGGTCTAGGTTGTCTCATTACTCTATCCATAACTTCTTCAACAATGATGACCATTTCCTCAAACTTCATTTCTGTTGCATCTTTCTTGTACCTACTCTTGACAGCATGTTCTAAATTGGCAGGGCATTGCTTAAGGATCTTTTCACAAATCAAGAAATCACTAAGTTCTGGTTGATAAGCTCTGAGCCTCTCTCTTTGAGTTCCAAACCATTTGTGGACTTTCCTTCCATCATAAGAAAAATAATCTTTCTCAAATTCTTGTTGCATTTTCCATTTCCAGTTTTGGGTTCCAAATTTGTTTCTAATGGCTTCTTTCCACCAGGCCCAAGATTTGTCACCATTCTCATCTCTTATTCCAAGACACCAAGTTCTGGCTGTATCAGTTAGCAATATAGTGAGTCTACTGATGATCATGCTATCAAGCATTCTATAGTCCCTCACAAAGATATCAGTGTTCTTAATCCAGAGCTCATGGTTGTATGGCAATTCACCTGAGAACTTCTCCCAATCACTATTCTTAGGGATGCTCTTCCACAGTTCTTTCCTCATATCTTGATCCAAATTCCCATGATCAATGAGGGGGAATTTTCCTGGAGGGTCAGGTTTGTCATCAGTCATGTGAGGAGAGGAATCATCAGGTGCTACTTTGGCATTTATGGAAGTAGTCATTTGGGCTTGTCTCTGGGGGCCAATTTGTTCATCTTGTTGCATGTTGAGAAGGGGATTATTATAGAAAGGGGAATATGTTTTCTCAGGCTCTACTGGCTCTATCAGGGAATCCAACTTTGCCTGGACATTGTTCATTACTGAAGATATATCACCCCACCTTCTTTTACTTTGTTCAAATCTATTATGCCCATTGATATTGATATCATTCACATGATTAAGGACAGAAGAGATTTTCTCAATAATCTTCTCTTCCATGTCATTCAGATTCTTATTGATTGTTTCTAAAGAGGAGTGGGACTGGGCTTCATTGATCAGGATCAGATCTTGAATGCTGTCTATTTTCTCATCCACATGATTCTTTAGTTTGTCTAACTCAATGTTGCACATGGTATGTTTGTTTTCTCTGGAGTTATCTCTCAATTGGGACAAGATATTGTCAAGCATAACTGGCATGAATTCATTTTTGAAGATATGTAATATGGAGTCATTCATTGTTCATCTAAAATTATCTACACAAGATTCCAATAGGGTTCCGGGGATTGTATCTATGGTACCGGTTAAATCAGACAAGAATTTTTCGAAGAGATATTGTAAATTTTCTTCTAATAGGATAGGGCCACTATTAGACAACTCTTGATTGATTTTATTGAGAAAGTGTTCTCTACTCGAAGGACTAGAGAGATTTTCTATATCCAAACTTAAGCCAATGGGAGAACTGCTACTCAGTGATATCTCCCTCTTCCTCTCCTCCTCCTGGAACCTCGGTTGTTGTTTTGAGTCACTCTCATCAGGTAAGCTCCTATGTCGAGTACTGTCTTGGTTCTGTCCTGCCTGGGGTGTCTCCAGTTCCTCCCTGATCCTCTCCAATTTTGTTGAGGGGGTCAGGGTGGTTGTCTCTCGGAACCGCGGGTGGGCGGATGATAAGGGTGTTGACGTGGAGGGTGGTGCCTGTCGTAAGCAGCGTAAGGCTGATGATGGATGCTCTGGTTCGCATCTGGCTGTGTAGAAGCTATCTGCCGTCGTTCCGCCAACTCCAGGTGATGCGGCGGCGGTGGAGGGGTGCGCCTGTACCCATGTTGGTATGGAGGGGTATGCTCCTGGTACTCCACGATATTGGTTCGGTGGTGGAACGCCGTAGGCTCTGGCATGGGGGAGACCATCGGTAACGGATGATCGGGGTGCCTGGCTACCTCCCTGGACACTTCTTGAGCTGATTGAGCTGGTAGGGAAGCGATGGTTTGGGTTGTAGCCGCAGGATTCTTGTATAAAATCCTCTCGAGGGCATTCAATTCCTGCCTGGGGTACCATTCCTGACTGAGACAAATCATCTCGTCTCTCCCAACTAAATCCTCAATCAAATCTTGAGTCGTGGATGCCTGGGACAATAGGAGTCTCATCCCTCGTTGATTGTCCGCGTCTTGGGCTTGAACAAACATGTAATATTGTTCGTTGAACATGTGGAGGAGGCTCTCGATCTCTGAGACTTCCTGGACGATCTCCATGGGGCCTGTCGTAGGCTCTTGAGGGTGGTTCTGATTGGACGGAAGCAGAACTGCATCCGGATTCGCCGTTGATCTTAACCCTTCGATCGGTTGGGCCAGACTGGCCGTCATGAAGCGAGGACGAGTTGTGGGGTCCTCTACGCTCGTCTTGTATCTTTCCGAGAAACCTGTCGTCTCCCTCTCTACGGGGCGGGGGACTGGGGTGGATCTGTTGGACTCCAACGCTTGGGACGTCTCCCTGGAATGGATCAACGCCGGGGATATTCCTGAGTCCTGCGGTGGAGCTTCTGTTTTGGATATTAGAAGATCGTCCACGGTGAGAGGAGGCAGAGCCAACTCTAAACCTTCGAAGTCTCTCCTCGGCTGAGGGGCTGAGTCGGTATAACTGTTGTTGTTCCGCTGATAAGTCCCTGCCATTTCTAAGGTGGGAAGGCATCTTTGGTGAGTTAAGGATCTATGATTAATTGGATCTGCAGAGTTAATTATATACCTTGATCTGCGCTTAATAAGGTTTTAGTTTCCTTTTTTTTATGTTGATCCTTTCTCTGCTTCGGAGTTTTAGCGGTGGCTATTGGTATCCACTTCCCTCTACGGACGCGATTACCGTTGTAGGCTTTGTCTACGTCCTTATTAGAGACTCTTTCGTCTAATTCTTCCTCAGATGATAACGACGACAGGTCCGACGACGAAAGGGACAGGTCTATCTCCTTATGATCTGTTTTCACTATGCAAATTGTAGGGGATGAAGATTTCGACAAAAATTTAGAGAAAAAAAAAAAAAATCTTATCAGTTTTGATAATTATATTATGTATTTTTTTTATTTTATTAACTTAGTGAACTTTTAATTTTTATAATGATTTTCGAGTTTTTTTTTTTTTTTTTTTTTTTTTATATAAGGTGATCAGCCTTTGAATATTTGAGAGTCTAGAAGTATGATAAAGGTCTTCAAAAGGGGAGGATATTTCCCGATGAGGCCCCCAATTGTGAGCCTGGGTCTCTAAAGTGACAACAGGACACAAGAAATGGGGGGCAACAGTTGTATTTCAAGGGATAAAGAATACAACTGTTAGAGAAGAAGAAGGGAAAAGGGATAAGATTATTGATTGATCTGTGTTTCTAATAATCTGAGTGCTCTTTAATGATGATAATCAACAACTTGAAAAGTTGGATGAACTGTGCCAGAGTCTTTGAGAAGCAACAGTCTCTTCACACAATGGAAACGTGGAAGGTATCTGAGAAGACAAGTCTAATCAGCCCAGTTTTTTAGACTATGTCAAGCTGGATAGTCAAGGTTCTTTAGAGGGAAACCTATGTGGTTTGTTTCAAGGAAAAACCACAGAAAAAGATTGAAGCAAAGCTGATTGATCTCTGAGGATGATTGAAGCTGATCTGATCTGATGATTGGTGCTTGGATTGATCTGATTTGATGAGGGATGAGGACAGGAAAGGGGAAAGAAAGAAGGGGAGACAGAGAAGGACTTCTGTCAGAAGAGCAAGGTTCAAAAAGGGGACTGACTGACAATACTGTTGAGGTACTGGGTGAAAGAGGCCTTTGGTTGGTTAGAGTGGTGAGCTGTAACTTGGTGAATCCTTGGTGATCTGAGTTGGTGGTTCTGGGTGTCTGGAGGTTGTGTATCCTCCCTGCAATGGAGGATACACCAACTTCGAAAATTTTCAAGGTTTGCTTATGTAATCTCACATGTAGATGTGGTTGGCTGGCCTTGGTTTACTTGCTCAACTAGCACTGCCAGCATAATTGCCTAGGTTGAGTTCATCCCAGTTAAACTGGGATGCAAACAACCAATTTAAAGTAGGTTGACCTCAACCAATGAAATATAAAACCAAGGGGGGTCCCTTGGATTTATATTTCATCAGTTGATTTCAACCAAGTTTAAATTGGTTGAGTGCATCCCAGTTTAACTGGGACGACTTCATCCTAGGCAATTATGCTGGCAGTGTAGTTGTGGCGTAGAATAGATTATTCAATTACTCTATGAAGGAGTTGAGCAATTACAAAGTGTTCAGTGAGCACTATGGTCAAAACTTAATGAGGAAACAGAATTTGCAGTCAGAATGGTGATTAAGATTGGGAATAAAAAGATATGAGGCTATTGTTCTTTATTTATTTGGGAGAAAAAGGAAATAAGGCAAGCTTTAGGTCAGTTGTGATGACTCTAAGGCTGACAGCAACACCTTGACAGATAAGCCTGTTTGGCGCTCCAGCTTATTGATAGTGTCAATGATCGTGTTGTTTGCGTCTGATTTGGCCTTGAGAACTTTCACATATGAATAGCCTGTCCCAGCATCTCTCATGGTCAAGAGATAGTTTCCGTGGTCTATTGCTGTTTCCTGAAAAGGACCAACTAGGTCTGCAGCCCAGACCTCCATCTTCCCCGCTGCTCTCTGTGTCAAGCTTAGCGGGTTAATCTTGGTGCGTTTGCTCACCATGCATACGGGGCAGTGTATCTTGCCCGGAGGTAGAGCTTTAGGTAAACCGAGTCCGACGTTTTCTTTGATCAGTCAACGGATCACTCTGAGGCCAGCATGCCCAAAAACACGATGCCAGAAAAGTAGTTTCTTTTCATTCGCCGTTAGTGATTCAGGCTTCCACAAGCGCATATTGGTGGACGGGACAGGTTCCCTGAAAAGGATTTAGTTTATCTGTTTGCATTGACTTAGTCGCCATGAAAGTTGGGGGAGAATCATGATTTGTGATTTCATTCTCTGGTTGCTTTTTTGGCATACAAACATGTATAACAGGCCGGTAAATACTAGTAGGATGAGAGGGAATTAAAGAAGATCGTGTTTGACAGAAATGAGATGTATCTGTGGTGTTGGGAGGAATAGTCAAAGAAGAATTGGAGACACGAGAAGAAGAAACTTGAGACGTCGACAAAGAGGGATGAGAACAAAATTCGGGCTCGGTCGTTGATTTCAAATAATGCGTCAAACTGCTGGATGTCACCATCATGACGTTGAAGTCTTGGTTGATTGAAGTCGGTCGAGCAGCTTCAATGAGCGGGTTGGATATGCACCAACGGTTGCATTTTGCATCAAGCGGACAAGAGATTGCGAGGCGCCCCAATCTATCAAAAATGTTAAACACATCGCTACTGTTGTCGTACAATATGTGAGCATCAGCTTTACGCAACGCGGCCATGGACAATAATGTTGTTCGGGCGTCCTTACAATATAGGACTCCGCGTAACACAATTACATTTTCGTCCCCTCGTTTGATATGAAGGTAGCCGACGCCCGTGATGAAGGACTTATCGGACGCGGTAGCTACCGATAGGGGGAGCGGTTTAGAGAGAGTTTTGAAGTTGTGAAGAAAGGATAGAAGACCAGTGAAATGATGAGATGCCCCTGTGTCAAAAATGATGGGCTGACTTACAATATTATCACCGAGAGACATATTCCGGAAATCCAGATCATCCAGGTCATCTGGAAGCTCACCAATTTCCATGATTTGGGCCTCAGCCCCCCCCCCCCGACGATTGAGTTGCCGACGCATCTGGCGTTGTCGTCGAACAATTGCTGGCTGTCGGATATTGTGGTCGTTAAAAATCAGCCATACTTTTGGCTTGATTTTGTGAACGGGATGGGGGGGCAAAAGGCATGTTGGGCAAGGTTGAAGCTGGCTGGGTGTACAGCGAACCGACGAAAGTCGCTTGCGTCCCAGTTGAAGTTTGCTGGAATGGCGAGTTGCCGGGGCCCCGCACTCGTCTGTTGAGCTGATTTGATTTTGCTCTGTGTGGACAGTCCCGGAGGTAGTGGTCGGGAGCCTTGCACTGCCAGCATTTGTGGGCCGTGGCAGCGTAGAAGTCGAGTGCATCCGGCCAGTTGTCCTCCGGTACGTCGGCAAGGAAGGAGTTGAAATCAAAACCCTCTTCCTCAGTGTTAGTGAGTAACACTGAGGGAGCTGGTCCCTGGGACTCTTCAGGAGCGACTGAATCTTCATGTTGCTTCTTGCAGATGTTGAAGTGGTTGACGAGTGAGTCGAATTTTGGGAGCGCTTTCGACGGATCATTTTGGATGGAGTTTTCAATTCGTTGTTCCCACTCTTTTTTGAAAGGTAATGGTGACTTCATTACCGCTGATTGGAATACAAAACCAAAAAAGGTGTCCGAGTGAATTTGTACGTTGAGATTATTCCACTTGGTGTACAAGTTTCGCATCCAAGATGAGATGCCTATGGCATCTGAATCTTCAACCAAGAAAGCAACAAACCGCTTCCACACATTCACCTGACCCGCTCTGGAAATTACTGAGAATTTCGTCTTCAATTTCGAAAGGATCTCGATCGTTGTTGTCGAGCGTTGGGCGTTGGAGACAAGGGAAGGGTGGATACCCGCCAGAACAACCATTCGAGTGATTTTCTCGAAAGTTGAGTTATCAATGTGTTTGAAGAAGAAATTCTGGTCCGACATGTGCGAAGAACCGATCTCTTGGAGGGTGATCAACCACTGCGCCAGGTTGTTACCATTGCTTGCCAACTTGGATTCATCGGTCCATCTGGAATTGATCGCATTAGCCGTTTGACTAACCAGCTTTGCCTGTTTGAGTTGAAGTTTGGCGTTTAGGAAATCCTGGTGATTTTGAGACAAAGGCGTCGGGTCGGCAAGGTGAGGCAGCACTCGTTGACTACCAGGGTTCGTAGTTGAAACCCTAGGCGCCATAGCTGGAATGGTGCCGGCAAGCCGATTTGTGGAAGATGATGCTCTCACGGTTTTGTCGGCAAGCCTAGTTCCACTTTTGGTACCACCAACAGAGCCTGCCACCGAATCGGAAAGGTTGGTCATCTTAGCTTCTCCGTCCGGTACAAAATTGATCCGGTTGCTGTCCAGGAGAGAAGCCTGCGAGCTGCGACGAGACATCCGCGGTAAAGAGGAATTCGAGGAAGATTGGGAGAGAAAAGTATCAAGGGAGAAGGGAGGTGGATCAAACCGGTATTCTCGAGAAAATGAGCCACTCACTGTAACGAAGTAGAATGGCGTGAGGATAAAAGAGAAGGGAAAAGTTTGAGAGGGAGTAGGACGATAACTTCGTCCGTCTACTTTTCTGCACAGGAAGTGGGGCCACCACAACCTTAATAAGCTAGATGGCTAATCTGCCTAGCGTAATTGGTATCAGGATTTGATATCGTCCAGGGATAGGAATGGGGAAAAAGGGAGTCCAATATTCTCAGCCAAACCACAGCGTTACGACAAGATAACACAAGATCCTTCAAATACGGTCGATTACGCCCTACTCTGAGCTACCGTTCGAAGGAAGAACCGCCCGGTCGAATTGACGATTTGTGGAAATCCGAGACTATCCAATTCGAGGAGGTATTAGAATCAACGAGAAGGGCTCATAACCTGTTCAGGTATGGCTCGGTAGAATCTGGTAGATTGTATGAATCCTCTCTTCCCCCGGCTTGGCCCGGGATGAAGAGAGGTAGACGTGCTGCGGCGAGTCCGGGAGATGTATGTGACATCTATGTCACAAAATACATCACCACAGGCTGTCAGGTATGTGAATGTTTGTTTGTATATGAAATCGCCAATTTCTTAGCTTTTGAAAATCATATATCTTGCATAAAGGCACTGTGCTACTGTCAAATATTCATCCTGGTCATTCAAGTAGCGCTGTCACAGTGTACAAACAACTTTGCATTTGAATATATGCAATGTGGATCTTAGTATTCTTTGGAATTTACTCTACAATTTCTTATTTTTAGGAAACTTGATAAGGCACTCAATAATTCTTCATTCTCACTTGCAATAAATGCCATGATCCACTGTTGGAAAATCTTTTTTTTTGCAGAACAGTGTCACCTAGCTACAGGGATCATGCTCAAACTTCTCTTCTGATATAGTTTGATTGTGTTTCCAAGGCTGAATTTTAATATCACCAACCTCCCAATGAGCTTTACCTTTTTTATTTTTTGTGCTGGCTTGGTATTCATCCAGATATAATCTCACTAAAACATTAAATATGAATATAAAATGAAGAAAAATGAAGAAAAAAAAATTGGTAATAGTGTCAATGAGAAATACCAGCGAGTGACAGTGAGCACAAGGAGAGATGGTCTCCAAGTTAGAGCAAGCAAGGGAGCAGGGATGACAAGTACCAGCGAGTGACAGTGAGCAGGAGGAGAGATGGTCTCCGAGTTAGAGCAAGCAAGGGAGCAGGGATGACAAGTACCTATTGAGGTACAGTAAGGGTGACACAAAGAAGTTGAGTGTTGATTGCATGGTGAGCAGAAAGAGAGATGATACGGAAAGGGGACACACAAGAAGAATAGAAGAAAAGAGAGCAGACCTGAGAAATACCAGCGAGTGACAGTGAGCACGAGGAGAGATGGTCTCCAAGTTAGAGCAAGCAAGGGAGCAGGGATGACAAGTACCTATTGAGGTACGGCAAGGGTGACACAAAGAAGTTGAGTGAGGAAAAGAAAAGGAGAAGAAGGAACAACAAAAAATGGATCTAAGTAGATGAGAAAGGAAACCTAATCTAACTAGATACACAAGGTTGCTGACGCGCTCAGCTGTCTGAACCTAACCCTAACTAAGTGTCTCCCTGACTATGACATGTTCATCGTCACAGTCAACTGAATGATCCCAAACTGCTGCGGATACTTGGTTATTTTGACTCCATGCATTACTATATGCAATAAGCATTGAAGACTTGAGTTGAGCTTGCAATTCCTTGAGTAAGAACCTCAGACTCAAGAAGATCCAGTGACTCTGACCACATTCAGACTCATCCCTTAATAAACTGTTGAAATCAACCTAGCCTGTTCAGATCTAGTACTTCTAAAACCACTCATCTTAGACCTAGGAAATTCAGGAGGAGAAGTAACTCAAGTGGAGGTATGCTTCAGTCTCATCTCTATCTCTCTGATTCTTGTGAATGTGTTTGTTGATCTTTATTTCTATTTTATCAGGCTTGTTGTTGCTATCTCTTATCTCCTAAATAATTTCTTTGTCTATTATTGAGTCATATTCAGGTCTAGCATAACTAAAGGTAATTCATGAACACTTTCTTTTATCTCATTAATGATTCCTTTGCTTATGCTTTATCTTCATTTATTTATATTTCTTGTTTTTCAGTTATCTACTACTATTAGTTTTTTTGTTAGCTGCAATAAAGTGATTGATCTTAATTTCCTACAAATAGTCAAAATATAATAATAAAAGAAAGAGACATGATTACATAATTAAGAATTTTTATGAAAGAGATAAATTAACTTCTAAATAAAATATCCATTGGATAGAGACATATTACATATCAGCAAAAATAGCTTAGAAGAAATACCACTTCCTGTATCAAAATTCAGATTAAGGTTATTTCCTACTAACAGTATAATATGTCTGCCAATTGTAAACATATAGAATAAAAATAATGCTTGTATAAAATACATGATAGTTACATCATGAAAGTTTCTGATATTATAAAACTATTCAGTATGATGTTTTTATATAAGGAATAAATAAGTAAGATTGGAATAAATTGCTTGTACCCCTAAAGAATTTTTGATAGTATTCATTAATAGGTTAATCTACTATAAAACTAAAAAAATAGGCTCCTGGTGCCAAACAAACCATGCAAGGTTTGTACCGTATTGATACATGCAACCTAACGGGTTGACGTCGGCCCGTTAGGTTGCATGACACGGATCACGGATCTTGGTGTTGATCTGTGTCTTTCTACAAGTCCCTCCCCCCAAAATTGGGGGCTATGTAATTGTAAATTATAAAGTATATATCAAACTTAAGGTAACAAAAAAAAACTCAAAGGACATATGCATATGCTTCTGAGATCAAAACCTTTATTGCAGGAAATACTTAAAGCTAATAGTAGTAAAAAGTCTTTAACAGAAAAAAAGGTGTGAATATTTGAAATAATAGTGATTTAAAACAGAAACAGACTATGATCAACTGTAGTGAAATACCTTGGTTGGTTATCTGAACCTGAATTTAAGAAATAGGTCAACTGGTTCCAAATGAAAAAAACTGCTGCATTAGAGCTGTTAGCAGAGAAACACAACTTCTTTTTCTTGTGTTGAATTTGAAAACAGGATCAAAATTTTAGATCCAGCGGAGTGAAAAATCTGAACAGAGTGTTTTGGATGGATTACATACCCTTGTATTTTACCAATAGTTAGTGTGTTGTCAGCCCCCATCTCTTATGTGAAGCGGGGTCAAATATCTGATAGGTGTAATGATACTGTATACAGTATTACAACCTGTATCTAGGGTCACACCATATTCTGTAAGACCAGTGGAAATAAGCTTCTCTACGCTGAAAGCGGAGAAGCTGGCACCCTTGTGTTAACAAGGTAACACAGCTATGTAATAGCTCAGTGCAATTGCCTCAACTACTCCCTGAGAGTGGGAGAGGACTTCTAGTCACTTGAATAAAGATTCTAGTGACTAGGAAAGATGATAAGGAATAAAGAGGAAAGGTTGATTTGGATTATAATAAACCCCACTCACTGATAATTAGTAAGGTAGATGGGTTTGTATGGTAATAATCTGGGGGGAAATTCCCTTTAGAAGGAAATCTCAGCCCCTTAAATACTACAAAATATGTTATCCCCAATTTAACAACTCAAAGGAGTTTGTATTACATGGGTTAATTTATGATAATAGTCTCCTTGAAGGAGATATCACTAAATTGTAATAATATATGGTAAATTCATGGAGAGTTATTAATAAGTCCTTAACCATTGGGTTATGTGACTTGTATTATTTTGGAGACATGTGGGCTTATTGTCTCAATGTCTGACAGAGGTGGTTGGGGAAAGACAAGGATGTGGGAATGGTGACATTTTTTCCCTTGCATGATTGGTATTTTTTTGAGCCTTTGATGCTTACAAATTATTATTTTCATGACTCCTGTTGAAGCATTTATTTCCCCTCTTTACTTGCTTCTAAGGAATTTTGATAAAATTGCTAAAAAAACTGAAACCAGAACTCAGAACAAAAGGAAAGAAACATCAGAAAGAAGGCAGGAAGATGAGAAGAGGCAAAGGAGATGATGAAAGTAGCATACTGCTAGACTATGCAAGAGGGTGATGACAAGGACTATTCAGATATAGAAGAAGAGAAGATGGATGGTAGAAGACTAATGTAACAGAAAACAGAAATAAGGAGCCAGGTTAGTGATTTTGACAACAAACAAGGAACAGAGAAAGAAAGAAAACAAGAAAACAAAACAAAAAGCAAGGACAGGGTGTTCAAATTTGACACACAAAGAGTCACACTGAAGGAAATGGTAGGGAAGCTCATTTAGGGTTCTCAAAGTTAAAAAAATAAAAACTTATCATACCGCAACATAAAATCTTATCACATTTTTTTGGCTGGGATAAGATTTTATGTCAATATGTAACTTTGAACACCCCTGCCATAAAAACCACTCCTCATAAACATTTCCCCCGATCATAATTCACCGCACCTGCTCAGCCCACCTCACCACCATTTCCCCACAGCCATGCCTTGATTTTGTCAATTATGTACGTATGTACTTGAATCTGAAGGGAGGGAAAGGGTCAAGGAGTGGTTTGGGGGTTTATGCTACCAGTTGCGGCATATTGGTTGACATAAATATGTTTTGATATGTCAAATGTGAGTATGGCAGTATGATTTTAACTTTGAGAACCCTAATTGAAGGAAGTTCAACAAGAAAATCAGCTACTTTGATTGTTGTACTCATGCAAGTACAACAAGCAAATCAGCTACTTTAATTGTTGTACTCATGCAAGTATAGTGCTCAAGTCACAGTTAGAATAGCTGAAAAGGGTGCTATGCTAACAGTTAGATTAGCTAAAAAGAATTCTATTCTAACAGTTAGAACAGCTGAAAAGAGTGCTATGCTAACAGTTGGTGTGGCTTTTTTCCAGCTAACACCACTAAAAATCAGCTAACAGACAATTTCTGTAGCAGTGATTTCTTTTTTAATAGAGCTAACACTACAATAAGCACTATTCTTTCTGCCAATGGAAATTATGCAGTGTTAGCTTCCTAAATCACTAGCTAACAGCAACTTTGTGGTAGTGTAGCTAAAATGTTTGTCAAAGTTTGTTTCTCATAGCTCAAAGGTTGGTGTATACTATTCATAATCTTATGATAACATACACAAGTCAGAATAAAACCTGGTTGGAGATATTGTGATGAGTGTATAATAACTTTTTTTTATTGATGCTTTGCAAAAAGATTCTCCTCTTCCTATTTCTGTTTTTGAAGCTTTCAGTGGGTATTTTAAGTGGTTTCCCTATTGTGTAGAATATACAGAAGCCAGAGGGGTGCAACTCATAGAAAAGTCTCAATTCAAGAGGAGCTTCTATTGACAGGGAGAAGAACAGACTTGATTAATCTTCACCTTGGAAAATGCTTTTCTTTCTACAGTGTGAAAAAGTTATTAAACACCACAAAACAGGCAGATTCAGACCAAACAAGAGTGGACATGTGGGTAGAGTCAGACCAAAAAACAGTAGAGCAAACAGCTTGGACAAGTGAGTAATTCTATGAATCAAAGCTAAAGCAAGTTTTAGGTGGGATGGACTAGTTTTTAGTTGTATGGATTTGGATTTCATTGAGGGTCCAAGGCAGAGGCAGAAATGGGAGAGAAGGATTCCAGGAACACCAGGCAGAGAGAGTGCATCAAATCAGATTCGGAGAGAGGTGCAAACAGGGGAAACAGCAGCTAGAGGAGTATGGTTATCATGCAAGTGGGAGTTTGAAATAATAGCATGAGAGAACAGGTTTTAAATAGCAGTGTGGGGGTGGAGAGGGTGGGAGATCAGAATTTAAGGAACCAAGAGGAGGAGGGAGTTCATTTGTTTGGACTAGTTCTTAGTTATTCTTGGGGATTTTTTTATGTCTTCATCAGCATTATCTTTGGGGCAGCTGTTGCTTCTCTTTGTGATTGGCTTATTATTGTTGTGCAGAACATTGCTATATTTTTCAATTTTATGGAAAGAGTTTTCAGAATCAAACTGATTTTTGGAACGCAGATGTGATTTGGGTTTTCTCACCTTGCATGACAGCTGTTTTGGTTTCTGGCTCCTTGGGCACTTTTTATGATTCTTGGCCAGTTCAAATTTAACCTCCGGTGGCCATAGTCTCAAGGGACTTCCTCAAGCTTAGGTATAATAGACCAGAGCCAGCCACAACCAGATATAGATTCTATGTATACAATTTCAAAGAATAACCCGTTTTTTTGTGGCAAGACTATTATGACCCACTCAGTAAATGTCAATCATTCTGGCCGGTCTAAGGGGCTTATTTTGGAGGACATGTGTTCAAATTGGAATTGTAGGCCCTGTTTGTTAGTGTCATAATCAAGTGTCGTAGATATTGTGAAAGCGGGCAAAATCCTAGTGAATCTTGGATTTTGGTACAAATAGTTTTCACGCATTACACAACACTACCACATTTATTTCAAACATAACAAACGGGGTCATAGTGAATTTTAAATGGAATAGGAGAGCCGTCCCGGGGTCGAAACAATGGATATTATTAGTTACTGCACAATGCTACAGGGTCTCAACCTGGCCTCCATCAACCAATCGCAAGCCATGTTTTAGACATAGAAGTACCTACTTGAAGAAAATTTGTCGTTTTATTGGGTTTTGGCACATGTCAGGAAACAGAAAAGGAAATGGCAAGAAAAGAGGAAACAAGTCTTTGAGAAGCCGAGCTAAGCTGACAACATATATGGAGAAGAAAATAAATGTCGGAATTGGTGCAAGCGAGAATATTGCGCATGTGAAATGAGAGCACAAGAGGGATAACCAAACGCCAGGAGTAATAATGGACGTGAATAAAGTGGGCTCGCGAGATGAGAGCAAAATGGATGTGGTTGCGAGACCAAGAAATATGACACGCCAAAGGCAAAACGTATTGCTAACAGTAGAGCATGAGTAGAAAGCCCCAGACGAAACGTATGCCCAAGTTCGAGAGTTTCAGAGTCATGAAGATGCCTTCGCAGGGAGGAAATTACAATACTTCTTGTTACCTTTTTTATAAAAGTGAGAAATCTTTGTGGGAAATTACAGAAGTACTTTCAATCTTCATAACCTTTCAAAGTTGGGTTTCTTTTCCTTTGAGGGACTAAATAAAATCAGTTTATTCAACAGCCAAAACATTTAGTCATTCAAACGATTGAAGGCTATTTAGACGGGCCAAAATAAGGTCGCAAGGGAAGTAGACATGGTTAACACAAGTCAAGCTTACGCGGATAGCTCATGGGGATAGGTTCAGGAGTGACATAACCAAAGTAATTGCGCCGGATAGGTGGGACAGTGGCCAGTAGGACGGGGCCTGGAGTTTGGTGGAGTAAGCATGAATGGAAATTAGAAAGGGTCAAAGGACGGACTGACCAGCAACTCCTATGGCAACCGACCAAAAAATTGCTGGATTCTCGTGAGCTTGATATTGCTTTTCGATCCATTTAGGTAAAGTTTGATCAATCACTTGGTCTTCGATTATGTCTTCTAGTCATGACTTACCAGATATCGCCCAACTTTCTGAAATCGGCCCAGTCGGAGAACGGTAGCGGGGGCCATAATGTATTCGAGGTAAGCAGAGTGTGTGGATTGACTCGTTTGCAGGCAAAGCTGAATGAGATATTATCGTCGACTGGACCCGATACCTTGCCTTGACGGCGCGAGTCCGGTTGGGCGCGGGACAGGCTTGTGAATTGATCGGGTTTCACCGAGGAGGGCTTTCACGAGCCCAATGGCAGCAGTGTGAAACCTCGATAAACATGTCCAGTTGATAAACTGGCTATCCCACAGAGCTGCGGCGCAACCTGAGATCACCCGGAAAAAAAATCGGCCCCGCCCAGCATCTAGGGCTATCCTCTCCGACTGCAGCACTCCCCTTCCTATCCGTGGGTGAAAATCTTATACAACCAATTCTCGATCTACCACCACTACATTGATCCTCTCTTTCACTTCGATCAGTCTATTTACGTGGGCTTCCATCAATCCCCATTAAAAACCATGTCTTACACCCTATACGGCTACGAAGTTAGTAATTTCCTCTTCTGTCACTGTCCGTCAGGCCCCTTCAGACTTTTCCAGTCCCAATCGAGGCTTGCCAGACACTGATGCTTACTCTGATTGATATCATCTCTTACGATCAATCGTAAACAGCAAAACACCCGTACTCGGGTGTGCCAAATCACTGTTAGTGCAGACTATCTTTCACCAGATGCTTAAGCTTCCCTCCGATTCAAGTTGCTAACGACCGGTGTTGTTTTTCGGCTTCCAGGCCAAGTACGAGGGCGTTGACGTCAAGATCAGCAAAGTCCAACCTTATGAGAAAGACGCTGGCTTTGAACCTTACGTTGCGAAATTCCCCCACACCCAAGGCAAGATTCCAGCCTTGGAAGGCCCAGGTGTAACAATCACAGAATGTGTGGCTATCTGCCATGTAAGACATCCTTGATCGTTTCTCACCCCATTATCAGACCATGCACTCAATCATGAACCGTCCTTATCACACTTATTTCGTCACCAGTACCTTGCTTCCATCGCCAACAAGTCCAACTTGCTTGGTCGCTCCAAGGAAGAAGCCGCTGAAGTGCTCCAGTGGATGGTGTACCTCAACTCTGAACTCTTTCCTGCCTTATGCGAACAGTGCGTATTTGACCACCTCCTTCTGCCATCTCTTGACATGCGTCTCTGAGTTTATCGCCACATGCGATTCATCCGACAGGTTCATTTTTCTGCCACCGGCCAACCGTCCCTACAACAAAGCCAACATTGCCGCTGCCGAAAAGAAAGGGAACGCTATGCTTGAAGTCCTTGAGAACTTCTTGAATAGCCGTACCTTCCTTGTTGGGCAGCGAATCACGTTGGCCGATATCTTCTTTGCCAATCATTTGGTTCGCCCCTTTGCGACTTTTCTGGATGCGTCCTGGAGATCCTGCCACCCGAACATTCTCCGTCACTTCAACACCTTGGTACACCAACCCAACTTTATGGCAGTACTTGGTGGTGAGCCTACCTTGACCGAGATGAAGGTTGAGTTCACTCCCCCTAAGAAAGAAAAGGCCGCCCCTGCTGCCGCCGCCCCTAAGTCTGAAAAAAAGAAAGAGAAGAAAGCAGACGATGATGATGAACCACTGGTTCCTGCCGAGCCGAAGGCCAAGCACCCGTGCGAGGCTCTCGGCCCCCCCAAATGCTTTCCGTTTGACGAGTGGAAGCGACAATACTCCAACGCTCAATTCCCCGTTGCTATGAAATGGCTGGAGGAGAACATCGATCTCTCTGAATTCTCGTTCTGGAAAGTCACCTACAAGGTCAGTAACGAACATTGCGCTTATCAGTTTACAGCTTTGAGCTCACTCGGTCAATTCCCCCATCAGTACCACGACGAGTTGACACAGGTTTTCATGTCAGCCAACTTAATTGGTGGATTCCACAGCCGTTTGGAGGCCTCCCGAAAGTACCTATTCGGATCGTCAGTCATATCCTTCTCACTCTTCGCTCTGACATGAAAGAGTAACATTGGCAATCCTCGTAGTGCCGGTGTCTACGGCAAAGCCAACGCTTCCAAAATTCAAGGAGCCTACATGATCCGAGGATCTGATTACAAGGCTGTCTTTGATGTTGCACCTGATTGGGAGAGCTACGATTTCGAGCCCCTCGACTTCAAGAAAGACATTGACTTCATCAAAGGATGTTGGAACTGGGATAACACGTCAGTACTGTTCGATACCTTGTTCCATTACTTGCCGCTTTGGGCCTAATTGTCGACTAAAATCGTGGTTTGGTATGTGTAGTTTCGATGGGCTGGAGTACGCTGATGGCAAAGTATTCAAGTGAACTAATGTTCAGCAAGTGCAATCTTCCCTATCTTTGTGCCGCGCTGAAACAATGCCTAAAATTCGCAAATGACTCTCTTTGCGCCAATGATCAAATCAAATTCTTATAACTTGAACACCATAATGACTCGCATTGCTTATCCTAAACTTGAGGAATTGGCTCCTTTCATTTAGCTTTCCAGGGCAATGTTCTTATTGTTCCTTTCCTACTCTGCAGTACAACTTTGACAGCTTGAGTCTTTGGAAATTTCTAACATATAAACCGAAGCCCTCGTTGTTTTATGTTGCACTGGTAATCAACCATTAGACCACCTTTGAATTCACAAGGGTGCACACTGTAAAGTTTTGAATCAATCTCTGGAAGAAAATCCTTCTGGTTGAAGAGGCTGTATGATCTCTTGAAGTAGAGGAAATCTTGGAGGGATGGGATGCCCAGGGGGTTATGTAAGCAAACCTGAATGTCAGGTTTGCTTGCATATGCCCTCCTATGTATATAGGCATTGGATAAACTGTAGGAGGGTTTGTGGCATGCATGCCCTTCCTGTGTGTATAGTTTTAACATAGGAGTGGTGTGCAGCCCTTCCTATGTGAGCATAGGAGGGGTGTGCAAGCTGTTGTAGCTTGCACAACATAATAAACCATTACATGTTACAGCTACAGTCATGGCGCACATCATGACATGATCATGACATACCACAGCTATGACACTTACAGAATAGCTGGACTCACATGATAGACTCTTACATACATAGTACATAAAAGCATGTATACATATACTCCGCACTGTAGAGAGATTCATTAATTCCATTCCATTATTCTCTATTGCAAAGTAAATATACATAGTTCTCACCAAATAGTCACAATGCAAGCTGCACACCTCTTATGTATTTAGGTACACCCATATAATGAACAAGTGAAAAGAAAGGTTGTGTACTGTGGGACTTGAACCCACAACCTCAGCATTCATGAGCAATTCTCTAACCATTGATCTAAGTATGCATTGCCTAATGTTGAATGCATTTGATATGTATGCTTGAGTGATGGTGATAATCATCTATTGCCTCCAATGCTGGTATGAATTCTTACATGGATGTGTTAGAAATGTGTATTAAGCAGTGCCTAGTTTGGCACTTCAACACTATACCTATATGCTAGCTTAACTAGGCCTCTTGAACTTTTTTTTTTTTTTTTTTGGGGGGGGGGGACCTCACATCCAAAGGACTCTTGTAGGAGAGGATTATGAGTTATGTCAGGATTTTGGCATGAGCAACTTGAGATTTTTCTTTGATATATCATATTATAAAGCCAAGTGCACCTCCAGGAAAGCTGTGTAAGGGAACAATAGCCAAGCATCTTGGTTTCATTTTGCCATCCTCCAAGTGAAGATTGTGTTGAGGAGTGGGACTGGCCAAGGCTTCTTAAAAAAAGCTTGGTTCCTCAGGAATTCCTAACATGAAATATTTATGTTTTTGGGCTTATGTATGATACAACCCATGCATAGCTATACAATATAATGGTTGGGGAATTTAAAAAATTCCAATATATTTCTCACTGGGCTTGGTCACTAACTGGAATCAATGTATACAACAAAGGTTTTATAATGAATAATCAAAACTTGAAAGTCTACATTGAAATAGTAGCTAAAAAGATATATGTCCAACCAGAAAAACCCTTGCAGATTGATTCAGTGGCCAACTTAGCCTCAGGTTGCAATAGCTTTGTTCTTGCAGATACAGGTTGTGGAAAAAACCATATTTCAGAGACATATTTAACATGATTCCAAGGAAGAGTGAATTTGACATTCTCACCCTGAACCCAATTTGTGATGCAAAAATCAGGTTTACAAGAAGGAAAAACCCAGGATACTCTGCTATTAACTTAAACAAAATGAATTTCAACAAGAAAACTGCTGAACATATATCAATTTCTTTTTGAAAATTCATCTATATGAGCCCCAAGATCTTCCTGAATAGAAAGTTATGGGAGGGATTATACTTCAGCTTGGAATTTTAGAACCTTCTTGGCTTTGTTCCAATGGAGAGATCCATGGTCTCATGCCAAAATCTTGTCAAGGTTTTCCTGTCAGCTAATGAGTTACTGAATGATGGTTGAGTTCCCTCCCTTTTCTACAGTGGCTCTTGGAACCACAATCTTACAGCCTTGGAGGTTATTAGCTTGGCTGACAAGACCTCACAAATACTCAAATCCTCATAGCAGTTGCACTCTTCAATATCACTCATGTACTGGAGATCAACTTAAACTCATTCTATGCCAAAATCTTCTATTCTGACCATAACACTTCTCACTTTGGTTATAAACACTTCAATATTACTAGAGTCAAAATTAATGCTAAAAAGGAGTTGTAAACTCCAGCTTGATTGGATAGTTTTTTGTATATGAATTGTTATAGAATGCTCTTCCAGAGGAGTTATGTGTGATTTTCTTTGGTTGAGTTCACCATATTTTTATGGGTGATGCTGGAAAGCTTGGCTAGAATGATGGTGCACAGGATTTTTTTTTGTCTTCCAGTAGGATCTCTTTTTACAATTTGATTTTTCAGACCACCAAGATTGAAGAGCGCCATGATGTGAGTCTTCCAAGTAGAAACTTTATCTTTGGTTAAGAGCAGAATTACCTCTATGGTAGTTTTGAGAATTTTTGTTTTGACATCATTCATATCAACTGATTTTAGGGTCTGGTTTGTTTGAATTCAATGGTAGGTGGGGTTAAATTTTTGACTGTTAATCTATTATTTATTTTTCTATGGTTTGCTTCCAGCCAAACCAGACTAATACCAAAGAGAAGGAGTCAGATAACAATGAACAAAAAATTTGAGAATGAAGTAGAATACCAAAAGCATAGAGTTTTACCACTAGGAATATGTGAAGATTTATAATAGAGAGGATATTTAAGAGGAGGTAAGGAGGCTATATTTTTCAATACAAGAAAAAGACTGAAATAAGAAAAGAGATACCAAAAAAATAAGGAATAAAGGA